>JAGFBZ010001341.1:0-27771 GCA_018398805.1 Hirundichthys speculiger | reverse complement strand
GTTAGGACCTTCAGCACCTTCAGGTGGCGCTGCCGGAGCAGGAACTGGTCACACGCCAGTCGTCAGGTTCAGGGCGTTTGCTGTCGTCGTTCCTCATCCACATGAAAATGTTTTCGTTTTCAAACGTGAAGCGTCTGTCACGGTAACGTCCACACGACTCTGACGGGTTCAGCCACTGAAGTGGACTTCTGACCGGCTCCGTGTCTGGACCCAGATACGGAGAAATGTGGACGGACGGAGACGTTGACATCTGGAAACGGTGCCAGAGCTGCAGCGATGATCTGCTCCTCCCTGTCCCTCTCAACTCAGAACCACATGACATCACTGAAGGATGAGCAGACAGGCGACACAGAGGAGCAGCTTTCATCTCGGCCTGTCCCAGACCGGGTCCAAGATTGGGTCCCAGACCGGGTCCCAGATTGACTCGTTTAGTGCCGACTTTGTTGTCCTCGCCGTCGTAGTCCTCGTAGACTGTCGCCCTCTGCTGTTCTGCTGCAGTTAACGTCCAATAAACAGAAAATAAAACGACAACCGTCTCTGTGTGCAGGAGGAAAGACTTCAGCAGAACCACCATCAGCACCGATGATCTCCAGAACCTGTTTTTAATCGGGTCTGCACACGTCCACTGATGATGGACGGTCATGTGATCACGTAGACCGTTTGTGAGCTGAAGCTCTGTTTAATTTTGAAATGGTGTTTTGGGACCAGTGTGGACACAGCCTGGGCCTGGGCCTGGGCCTGGGCCTGGGCCTGGGCCTGGGCCTGGACCTGGACCTAGACCTGGACCTAGACCTGGGGCCTAGACCTGGACCTGGACCTGGACTTTGACCTGGGCCTGGGCCTAGACCTGGACCCATCCCCTGACTCTGGACCTGGGCCCGTCCCCTGGACGTGGACTCATCCCCTGACTCTGGACCTGGTCCTTGACCTGGGCCTGGACCTGGGCCCGTCCCCTGACTCCTCTCTCAGACACCCTGCAGGACCGGATCGTACCGTTGAGCCAGCGCTGGCGGATGTTGCTGTGGATGCGTCCGGAGTCGCTGGGAATCGCTCAGGTAGGCCAGCCAGAACCCTGGGAGGTTGCTCATGTCCATGGAGACATAGTTCCCTGAGAAGACACACACCAGAACCACTGCAGGAGCTCATCTGCTCAGAGACGTTTCTACACCGAGACCCTCAAACACTCCTGAAGGGTCCGGAAGAACCGGACAAACCTACCGTGACAGCCCCCCCTGGCTTCTGAGGTCAATCAACCAAACTATTAACCCAAAAATGGGCAAATGAGCAGAAAAAAAGCTGAAGGACTCCAGGATGGAGGAGATCCACCCTGAGTTCCTGAAGGTTCTGGACGTTGTTGGACTGTCCTGGTTGACACGGACTGGACCTCTGCTGAAGGTGCTGTCCCAACTGGGATCAGCAGAAGTTAATGGATGACCCTTCAGAAGCTCCGGGGCGACATCACTGGGGTTTGTCCAGTTCTTAGTGGAACATCAGACTCTTTCCTGCAAAGCACTTTATAAAGAATTAATAAGGAAGAACTAATTAACAAGGAAGAACTAATTAACAAGAAATGACTAATTAACAAGAAATAACTAATTAACAAGGAAGCATCACTTCCAGCGTTCAAACCCTTCTGTTGAGCACAAAGACATCAGCAGCATCTCCTTCAGTACCGTAGCCCTGCTCCTCCATGATCTTCTCGCTGAAGTCCATGTAGACCAGCCCTTCATAGACCTGCAGAGACAGAAGGACACTGAGGCCCGTTTCTGCTGGTGTCTGCAGTCCAGAACTGAGTCGTCCACGGTTCTGACCTGAACGACTCGGTCCTGCAGACCAGCCGTGATGAACAGCTCGTCCGTCTCCACGTTCAGGATGAAGTTGGCTCGGACCGGTTTGGGCAGATCCTTCAGTTGGACCACACAACAGTTCAGAGGCAGAGCGACGGGAAAATAGGAGATAAATCGAGGAAGAAGAGCCTCACGCTGTCTGTGATGTTGTAGAACTTCATGAGACACTTCAGAGTGGCTGAGACGATGGCGCTAAGACCAGAGAAGACCATCACTGAGGACGTTCTTCACAGTCTTTGAACAAGTGTGTGGAGAAGAAAGCTGTTTACCTGCTTCCAGCGAGGCCCTGCATGGAGACAAACATGGAGACAAACATGGAGACACAAACACATCAGTGTCTCAGCGACAGTGACACGTTCGCGATCTGACGGTTTCTCCTCAACGCGCAACTCACCACCTGCCGAGGAACGTTGGTGTCGTACTTTAGAGTGAAGTTCTGCTTCGTCAAAGCGATGCTGCAGGAGAACAGAAGACGCAGGTGAGACAACATCAGGACAACACGCCACGTCCTAGCTGAGAACTGGACACATCTAGACCACGTTCTTCAGTCCCATGGTCCTGCTCTGCTCCAGCACACCTGATCGAAGGGACCCGCCAATTTGATCCAGGTGTGTTAGAGCTGGGAAACATCTAAACCATGAAGGGCAGTGGGACCTGAGGACCAGGACTGAAGATACTGATCTGGCAAGTTGAAACCAAATCTTTGCAACAACTGACACCTGACAGTATACAGCCTCTGCAGAACAATCATCACCATGATCATCATCATCATCATCATGATCATCATCATCATGATGATGACGATCATCATCATGATCATCATCACCATGATCATCATCATCATGATGATGATCATCACCATAATCATCATCACCATCACCATGATCATGATGATGGTGATGATGATGATCATCATCATGATCATCAACATGATCATCATCACCATGATCATCATCATCATGATGATCATCATCATCATGATGATCATCATCACCATAATCATCATCATCATCACCATGATGATGATCATCATCACCATCACCATGATCATCATCATCATCATCATCATCATCATCATCATCATCACCATGATCATGATGATCATCATCATCATCATCGTCATCATCATCATGGTGATGGTGATGATGATCATCACCATGATGATGATGATGATCATGATGATCATCATCATCACCATGATCTTCATCATCATCATCATCATCACCATGATGATCATCACCATCATCATCATCATCACCATGATGATGATCATGGTGATGATCATCATCATCACCATGATGATCGTCATCATGATCATCATCACCATGATGATGATAGTGATGATGGTGATGACGATCATCATGGTGATGATGATGATCATCATCATCACCATCACCATGATCATCATCATGATGATGATCATCATGATGATGATCATGGTGATGATGATAATGATCATCATGATCATCATCATCATCATGATGATCATCATGATGATGATGATGGTGATGATGATAATGATCATCATCATCATCATCATCATCATGGTGATGATGATGATGATCATGATGGTGATGATGATCATCACCATCATGATCATCATCACCATGATCATGATGATGATGATGATGATCATCATCATCATCATCATCATGGTGATGGTGATGATGATCATCACCATGATGATCATCATCATCACCATGATCTTCATCATCATCATCATCATCATTACCATGATGATCATCACCATCATCACCATCATCATCATCATCATCACCATGATGATGATCATGGTGATGATCATCATCATGATCATCATCATCATGATGATGATGATCATGATGATGATGATCATCATCATGATCATCATCACCATGATGATGATGATCATGATGATGATGGTGATGATCGTGATGATCATCATGGTGATGATGATGATGATCATCATCATCATGATCATCATCATCATCATCATCATGATCATCATGATCATGATCATGATCATGATGATGATGATGATGATGATCATCATCATCATCATCATCACCATGATGATGATGATGATGATGGTGATGATCATCATGGTGATGATGATGATGATGATGAAGATCATGGTGATGATGATGATGATCACCACCACTAGACTGAAACTCTTCACGTCTCGGTGTCAGAACATCTGAAACTGTTGTGTGACAGCAGGAGTGTAGCGTGAGAACCATCTCCCCAGACCTCAGGACTACAGAAGCAGTGAGCTGCAGCATCTCACCCTTGTTTGGAGCAGAACTGGTAGAACTTCTTACATGTGGCCTGCAGCAGTCGCAGACCTCCCAGATACCTGCAGGAACCAACGAGGAGCTGTCAGAACCTTGAACACCAGCCCAGTCCTGCGTCTCAGCTCAGCACTCACCCCTCCTTCCTGCTGATGCAGAACAGGTCCTGCAGGCTGCCGAACTCTGTGGGGTCATTGAGTGGATGTGGGAGCAGAACCTACAGAGATCACAGACGGGGTTAGCACCGCATGTCCCCGACCAGGCCGGCCCACCTGTGGACGGGTCACCGTGGGACTGCGTTACCAGAGTCTGGCTCTCCACCAGAGTGACCTCGGCCCAGAAGTTGGAGATGCTCATGGCGATGGTCTTCCCGTTGAAACCATCTGAGGGATTTCCCATCAGCCCAACCCTGCCGGACACCAGACACATGGACATCAGCCATCTGCTCACGCTGAGACACTGGAGGACGGCGGAGGTAGTTTCCTCACCTGGCATACGAGCGGCAGGTGATGGGTTTGGCCGGGTTGTCTCTCCTCTTGGTGGAGTAGTGAGTGAGCCACCTGGTGTAGTCTGACAGGCCCTGAGACCATCAGGGAAGAGATCACAACAATGATCTGGTCTGGTCTGATACGAGCGTCCCTGCAGGACAGTGGATCTGCATGGCTTTGTTGCCATGGCGCCAACATCAGCAGGGGTGGGGCTGATGTGATGTCACAGAATAAGAGCTCAAATACAGATGTAATCAATTTTTCATTCAAGGTCAACTCTGAGAGCTAAAGTAATGCTTGCTCCTGAAAATATAAAATAAAAATGGTTGGATGGTTCAATCAGAGAGCAGAGGGGGAGGAGCTTGAGCAGCACCTGCAGTCTCCCTGTGCAGGTGGCTGTTAAATAATATTAAAAGTAAAAGGCAGGACATCCTTCACCGAGGCACGAAGACACCGAGGCTCTTCCAGGTCAACCAGGACAGAGTTCTGGTTCAAGAACCCAGGTGTCTGCTCCACCACCAAGGGACCGTAATGATTCAGAAACATCTACTCAGAGACAAGAAGCAGGATACGAACCACCTGTCCGATGAGCTGGAAGCCGGTTGGAAGCTTCATCCCAAACACGTCCAGCTGCTTCTCGTTGATGAGCCACTCCTGGACAAGAGAACACATGAAAGCACCACCAATGAGAAGAGCATCTCATCCAGAGCATCTGAGGCAGAGCATCTGGAGAGCAGCCAGAGCATCTTCTGGAGAGAGATCAGAGCTCAGAGCATCTGGAGAGCATCTGCAGAGCATCTGGAGAGCATCTGCAGAGCATCTGGAGAGCATCTGGAGAGCATCTGGAGAGCATCTGCAGAGCATCTGGAGAGCATCTGCAGAGCATCTGCGGAGAGCAGAGCATCTGGAGAGAGCATCTGCAGAGAGCATCTGGAGAGCATCTGCAGAGCATCTGCATCTGAGTATCTGAGAGAGAGCATCTGCAGAGCATCTAGAGCTGGAGAGCATCTGGAGAGCATCTGGAGAGCATCTGCAAGAGCATCTGATAAGCATCTGCAGAGCATCTGGAGAGGCTCTGCAGAGCATCTGGAGAGCATCTGCAGAGCATCTGAGAGAGAGCATCTGCAGAGCAGAGCATCTGGAGAGCATCTGAGAGCATCTGCAGAGAGTATCTGGAGAGCATCTGCAGAGCATCTGGAGAGCATCTGCAGAGCATCTGGAGAGCATCTGGAGAGCATCTGCAGAGCATCTGGAGAGCATTTGCAGAGCATCTGGAGAGCACTGGAGAGCAGAGCATCTACCAACCATGTGAACGTGGTCCACATGGTTGGTACTGGTCTGACTCGTCCCAGATGGGAGCTGGACTGGGTCAGGGCTGCTCTGAAGCTCTAGGAGGCAGCTGAGAGGTTCTGGGTAGGTGGCGTCAGGATTTCATCTTCCTGTAGATGATCTGCTTCTGTTCATCCATCAAGGATCTTCAACCTGAGACTGCAGTTCTGGGTCAGGAGTGACGCTCGCCTCAGGGGGAGGAGTCTGAGTATGTCGGGGTGGACAGGTGGACTCTGTACTGGTCTGGACTCTTCCTTGGAGACCGGAGAAGCTCAGTCAGAGAGACTCAGAGTAGAGTTGCTGCTGCTCCACATGGAGAGGAGCCAGCTGAGGAGCTTCATCTGGTCAGGATGACTCCTGGACGCCTCCCTGGGAGGAGTTTCATTAGCTCAGACATCCGGTCGCTGAACAGACTGAAGATTTGAGAAGTTTGATGGACGAGTGAAGCGGGAAAAAAAAAGTTTTTTTCATGCATCAACAGGAACAGAAGTTCATCGTTTCTGCTGAGAGAACAGAAACAAACCCTCCCTGGTCTGGAAGTGTCAGGTACCGACCCAGAAGTGTCCGAAGGTCCGGTTGGAGCCCCCAGGCTGCTGGCTGAGGAAGGTTGACATGTGGGTCAGCGTCTCTCTCCGGATGCAGTAGAAGACCACGCTGGCCAGCCGCGACGCCGTCACGCCCTCCTGAGGTTTCTCCAAGAAGCGGCTCACCCTGATTTACAGAGAAACCAGGTGGATTACAAACTGACACTACAGAGCTTTCTGTATTCTGCCCCCTTAAACATTTTGTTGAAAAGAACTACCAACCCCTTTCTGAAAAATACTGTTAGGGTCTGGTATGAAGTACATACAGTGGTGGAAATAAGTATTTGACGGAACCATCTGGAACCATCTGGAATGACAGCCTGCTCACCTGTGGCTGTGGGGACACACCTCCACGATGCCCCTGGAGCTGCTCTCCTCTGTGTCCTCCAGCTGGTAGTAGATGATCAGCTCTCCAGGCTGAAACAGACCAGAAACACCAACTCCAGCAGCTCGCTAAAATACTCCCCATGAACCACAAACGTTTATCTAATTTCTCTAAATCACAACTTGTTGGCAGCAAATCACAATTTTGTGTCATGAAAACAATATTGTGACTTTCTGACAGAAATTCTCAACTCTTTGTTGTAAAGTCACAGCTTTTATTGTGAAAGGTTCACTTTTAGAGGTCGGACTTCTGACGGCGGACCAGCTGCTCAGCCGCCGTTCTGCTGGAAGGACACCTGTCAACTCTGAGGTCAAAGGGGGAGGAGCCTGAGCAGCTGGAGTCTACCTGTGCAGGTGCCTGGAGACAGCCATCAGCAGTCAATCAGACATCCCACCGAACAGTCTGGACCTCTGCTGGCGATGTTCTGGTCTTTAACAGATGTTCATGGAGCAGCTCAGTGTCTGAACTGTGTTTGTTGTATTGGAAACCGTCTTTAAAGACGAGGACGTCCGTGTCCGTCCGGTGCAGGACATGTGTGTGTCCACCAGCTTCTGAAGGTCTCAGAGGCTCTGAAAGTCTGAACTAGGGATGCACGATAATA
The DNA here is from genome assembly GCA_018398805.1 of Hirundichthys speculiger. Classification (NCBI taxonomy): domain Eukaryota; kingdom Metazoa; phylum Chordata; class Actinopteri; order Beloniformes; family Exocoetidae; genus Hirundichthys; species Hirundichthys speculiger. Next base: position 20,267 of record JAGFBZ010001341.1, on the reverse strand, counting down.
TACCGATAACCGATAACGTTCAGCTCCTAAAGGCCGATACCGATAACCGATAACACACACATGTACCTAAGATCATTACATCAATACTATGAACAAAATCAAAAATAGTTTTGACGTTTTAAATGAACAGATATTTATTTTTTCCAATGAAAAACCAGCCTTTTCATGAAAACCTATTTGATATCTAACATCAACTTAAATAAGGTTCATTACTGACTGATATAAAAAAAATAAAGGCTCATTGAACTGATGGAAATACATGAATCAGAATTACTAACTGAAAAAGATTAACATTTAAAAGGATTTTAGCTTGTGGTTCCATTTAAATTAATACCTTCAATTAAAGTAAATGAGGTTCAGAAGCTTTTGTTTTTTTATTTTTTAATCTCATGGAAGCTTTAGATGAGAGAGATGATGGAGAGCAGAGGGGAGACTGCTGCTAGCTTGCGTACGTTAGCATTAGCTCGCTTTAGCGCGATTTCAAAACTCCATGGAAGTGATTGTTATGTTGTAGGTGGCTGATCAGGTTTTACGTATTAAAGCTTGTGCTTCCCTCCTCGTAGAATTCACTCGGAGGATTCGTCACAAATAACCACCAAACTATCTTCTTCTGAAACTTTAACGAAGTTCCACGCCGCCATGTTTGTTGTGATCAGCGCTGTGCTGCAGGCTGCATTCAAGGTGTAACATAAACTCCCACGTTCCCCCGTTTGCTAGTCGTTCTTTCAGCCTTTTCTATTTTTTTCTTTTTTTATGTGTAACACGAGGGGAAATACTGCGAATATCAATTCAAGTCAGCAACTACTAAAATTATGACCGAGTTAACGAGTTGTTTACTGGCATGAGGGGGTATTCTTGATTTTCCTGATTGAGAAATCATTTTTCCGATAATGCGACATGCCTTGAACATAACATTCACTGCCGGTCATTCAAAGCTCAGAGGGAGCGAGACACTGCTGTGTTGACAAAAATATATATGTTATCGGGGCTATTCGTCATGATATCGGAGTTATCAAAATGATGTCATAATTTCCTGTTATTGGCCCGATAGTTAAAGGCCTGATAATTATCGGCTCGATAATTATCGTGCACTTCTAGTCTGAATTACGTCCTGATAACTGAGCGCTCAGACACAGAACAGACGCTTCTCACCTTCGATCTGAATGAAGAAGCGGATGACCTGGGCGATATCGAAGTTCTCGTCCGCACACAGCATGTCTCCGGCGATCTGCGTCCACAGAGAACAAACGCTGAGTCTCCAGCAGAACCACCCAACATCTGGGACCTCAGACGGACCCCTCGTACCACCATGACGTCGTCCTGCAGCCGCCGGCTTCGCGTGACCAGCTCCAGGTCCGCCAGGGCGCCGAGCCGGTCCTCCGGCGTGGTGCTGCCGTCGTTCACCACGTTCTCCACCGGGAAGTCGTTGGCCGTGGCCCAGCGCTCGTAGTGCTTGTACCTGCGAAGGTCAGAGCGTCTCAGACTGACAGGTGAGGCGAGAGCCTCCAGATGTTCAGCAGCTGGAAGGACACTCACTTGTCTGCATTTGTGACCAGATAGACCTCAGTGAAGAGCTGCCTCCTGGAGACCAACCAGAGATGAAGAACCGCTTAGTTCTGAAGACCTAAAACATCTGCAGATGTTCACAGACGTTCCCGTCACCTCTTACTTACACGTTGACCGTCTCCCACCAGAAGTCCAGGATCTTCTTCCCCCCTATGCCGGGGAGCAGCGCCTTGGGAATGCCGGTCAGGTGTTTGTAGAGACCGGTGTCATCATTCTGAGGAGAGAAAACCCAACTGCAGTGGTGGAACATTCTGCTTCTGTTCCAGCTCTGGAGCTGGATACGACCGTCAGGACCACGTCAGGACCATGGTCAGCGCACCGCGGTTCTGATACGACCACATCAGGACCACGGTCAGCGCACCGCGGTCCTGCTGTGGTCGTATCCAGCTCAGGACCACATCAGGACACAGTTAGATTATCAGCCCACACGGAGGAAACCACCTCATCTCCATCAGTCCCATAAATGAATGAAATCAGATGTGATAACGGGACGACACCACCTCATCTTCACCGGAGATGAACCAAGCTTCTCTGTTCTTCACAGCCATCATGGTTCTTTCAGAGATAAAACTTTGTTTTAATTGTGTGATTTGACAAACTGCTGTGTGATTTAGTGAATTCGTGTTTTAACTGTGAGATGATGAGTGTTTTAAATCTACATCAGCTGACCAGTTTTTATCAAACCTGATTGGTTCAGCAGATAAAACCTGAATTATCTCAAAACTAATATTTTATTTACATTCTTCAGTTCAGGTCTGCACATCTGTGTTGAGATGATTTTCTCAAAAATATCAGGAGTTTATGATGTCAGAAATTCAGTTATCTCCCAAAAGTGTCCAACTTTGGAATTTATCATTTTATTCTAAAAAAGGTTTGAGGTTTTGAATTTATAAATCTGTTAAATAACATATACATACATATATACAAACACACATATATATATATTCACACACACACAATAATATATATAACTATATATAATATATATATAATATATATATATATATATATATATATATATATATATATATATATATATATATATATAAATAAAAGAAATTCTTATTTTCTTTCTCTTATTTGCAAATGTTCAACTCATAAAGTTAAAGTTTAAGTTTTTCCTTCATAAATTTGTAATTCTATTAAAGTTATAAAGTTTTACTTAATAATGACCATCTTGTCCTCAGAGCTAGAAACTTCCTTTTTTCCATGAAGGAAAAAAAACGATAAGTTCCGACTCTCCGTGCTATTACTATTTAATATTCATATTCATATTATTATTATTATTGAGAAGAAGAAGAGATGATCTTTTTTTTCCCCAATATTCCAACAGTTTAATTGCACCAGCGTCCAGTAGGGGGCGGAGTAAAGACCAGCGCCATGTAACTATAATAATTGCCTTTTTAAATAAACTTACGCTGAAGCTACTTGACTCAAACATTAGCCGAATGTTTCTCTGTATCATAATGATGTCGTCAACATAGTCAGTTGTGATCTAACAGCTACTAAATAAACCCCAGAGGATCAGCGGAGATAAAATGTCAGATTCCTGAACGTGGTTCGGTGAGCGCTTCAGAACAGACTGAACTTTGGACCGTTTATAAAGTTATGTAAAAGCAAACGACAAATTTACCTTAATCTGGGCCTCTAAGAGCGTGCCGTGTCCGGCTACCAGCAGAATGCAGATCATTGGTGAACCTCTTTGTTCAGGTGTGGACTTTAAATGACCGAGACAAACCCGGGACAGGCACCTGAAACGGTGCGCTAACTGATGCACGTATGGATGCACTTCCGGGACGACCCTTCAAAATAAAACTCAAACAAGTCCACAGTTCAACCTCAGGCCTGACTAGGACCAGTGTTGTACCTGAACGCGTTCATTGAACGAAAGTTCACGAACTAGTTCATATTTTGTGCGAACGTGAACTGAACGCGCCCCCTGCTGGGCAGTCGAGGTACTGCAGGTGGGCCATGAGAGGTCATTAAAATTAAACAAATGTGTTTTAAATCCTCGATCTTTTTTAATAAATATGTTTTTAATTACTGTTAAATATTCATGACATTATTAAAAAAAAACATTAAGAAGTAATAAAACAAACCAATTAAGTGTTATTCTACCGTCATTTTAACTTAATAAGTGTCACCTTACAGTAGATGAACTCAATGACTGACAAATTAATTTTTATTTTTTATTTCATGTAATTTTCTCAATTTTTTTTTCAATATTCTTTCTATAACTGTTAAAATAAAGCTGCCATAAAAATCTGAGACTGTTCATTTATTTCTTAGTATGACAACTGCCAGCGAGGGATCAAATACTTATTTCCTCCACTGTACATGTTGACCCCTTACATTAATATCGGATCATGGTTCCTTGTCCTGAATGTTGATCGCAGTTGTGATTAAAGGTTTCGGTGGGATGTTAATCTAAATATATAAAAATAGACCAAATGTACCAATAAGACGAAGTAAACTGAACTACTATGGGAGCGTGTGGACGTCTATAATTGATAATAAGGATAATAATAATAATATCAGGTAACGTGACTACAGTATATTGAAGTATTGATGGTATGTTGAAGTATTACCGCAGATTATAGCTCATTTATCAGTGTTGCCAGATGTACTATAATTATTGTATTTGTTGATGATTTTGATCTCTGTACAATCAGTAATTTAAAAAACCAAATGTACGATAATTTTCCACTTCCTGTCAGTGAGCGACTGATAAAAGGATTCAGGGTTGGTCTGATCTGTCTGATCAATACTCACATGATCAAACTGACTCTGGATCTGCAGTAAACCGTTCAACCATTTCTCCAGGAAGCTCTTCAGAGTTCGCTAGATTTTTTTTTTTTTTTTTAATGGTAAAAGTGTTCATCCAGTCCAGTCCATCATAAAATAATAATAATACAATACAAATATACTTTATTGATCCCCCGAGTGGGAAATTCAAGTTTTAAGTACACCAGGCGCTGCAGTCTGGTGTACTTGAGGAGCTGGCGGCGTCCAGCGCTCCTTCTCCTTATTATTATTATTATTATTATTATTATTATTATTATTAATTAATAATTATAATAATATAATAATAATAATAATAATAATAATAATAATAATAATAAACAACAACACTAATAATACAATAGTTTGTAGCTGCTGGTACGGTAACCTGGCAACGCGTCAGTTGCAGATGCTTCAACAGAGACCACAGGCTCAAATCTACTTTTCGTGATGCTGGGAGGGGGGCTGGAGCTCAGTTGGGAGGGGGGGGGCTGGAGCCCAGTTGGGGGGGAGGGGGGGGGAGCTCAGTTGGGAGGGGGGCTGGAGCCCAGTTGGGAGGGGGGCTGGTAGCTCAGTTGGGAGGGGGGGGGGCTGGAGCCCAGTTGGGAGGGGGGGGGGCTGGAGCCCAGTTGGGAGGGGGGCTGGAGCTCAGTTGGGATGGGGGGGGCTGGAGCTCAGTTGGGAGGGGGGCTGTAGCTCAGTTGGGAGGGAGGGGGGCTGGAGCTCAGTTGGGAGGGGGGCTGGAGCTCAGTTGGGAGGGGGGCTGGGCTGGAGCCCAGTTGGTAGAGTGGGTCGTCCAGCCACTGGAAGGTTGGCGGTTTGATCCCGGGGCCAGACACTGAGCCCTGACTTCTACTTGCCATCGTACAAAAATACTTTACTTTCCAAAGAGAAATGAACAGTAACTGTCCTGATCCAAGTCTCTTCAGATTCATTCTAGAAGGTTCCAGCTGTGTTCAGGAAGGATCTCCTGTAGCAGATCTGAAGATCCTCTGACTGAAGACGCTTTGTTGAATCTCTGTGTTGCATAGAGGACATTCAGGGTTGTCCATGATGTTTTTCATCTGATGAAGTATCCTCCATCATCTCCAGACCAGAACCAGTTTGTTCAGGTTCTCTGATGCTGCTCCAGCAGACTGATAGAAGATCTGAACATCTGGCTGAAACACTTCATCTCACAGCTGGACAGGTTCAGTCTGCTGGAGACACTTGGAGGAGATGCAGTGAAGCTCCAAACATCAGGAATCAGTGATTTCCTCCAGTATCCGATCCCACCACACGGGAAAGTCTGGTGTCAATTCAGCATCATGTATGTCGAAAATCTAAATCTAAAACTTGAGAACCAACATCCTGAATCAGAGAAGAAAACCCTGGAACCAAGAAATCAAAGTCTGTAAGAGAAGCATCACTGAAATGCTTCAGAAGAGACTGAGATGGTTTCCAAACAGAGAAAGATGATTGTTCTCGTTTCTGAGCGGCGATAAATAAAAACAAACTCCAAACTTCTTAAACAATTACTGAGTTTTAATAGACAACTGAAAGCTGCTAATGACATTCTGTAAATCATTGGATATATTTGTAATATAGACAGTCCACCGACAACGATGCTCCCCAACCTGTTCACCTGGTTAGTGACATCACTGAAATGTAACTACTGTCCTGGTGAGGTGTCACGGACAAACAGGAAGATGATAGAGCTGATCCAACCGCTGCGAGAGACACTGGAGAGATAAAAACACACCAACAGAAGTAGAAAAGAGGGGAAACGGACCTGCTGCAGCGCTGAAAACGGACCTGCTGCAGAGCTGCAGAAACGGACCTGCTGCTGCTGCTGCAGCGCTGAAACGGACCTGCTGCAGCTGAAACGGACCTGCTGCAGCGCTGAAACGGACCTGTTGCAGCGCTGAAACGGACCTGCTGCAGAGCTGCAACGGACCTGCTGCAGAGCTGCAGCTGAAATGGACCTGCTGCAGAGCTGCAACGGACCTGCTGCAGAGCTGCAGCTGAAATGGACCTGCTGCAGAGCTGCAACGGACCTGCTGCAGAGCTGCAGCTGAAACGGACCTGCTGCAGAGCTGAAACGGACCTGCTGCAGAGCTGCAGCTGAAACGGACCTGCTGCAGAGCTGAAACGGACCTGCTGCAGAGCTGCAGAGCTGCAGAGCTGAAACGGACCTGCTGCAGAGCTGAAACGGACCTGCTGCAGCTGGAGCTGAAACGGACCTGCTGCCTGCAGAGCTGAAACGGACCTGCTCCAGAGCTGAAACGGACCTGCGGCAGAGCTGCAGCTGAAACGGACCTGCTGCAGAGCTGCAGCTGAAACGGACCTGCTGAGCAGGGCTGCAGCTGAAACGGACCTGCTGCAGGGCTGCAGCTGAAACGGACCTGCTGCAGAGCAGCTGCAGCTGAAACGGACCTGCTGCAGCGCTGCAGCTGAAACGGACTGCTGAGCTGCAGCTGAAACGGACCTGCTGCAGAGCTGGGCTCCCTGAAACGGACCTGCTCCAGAGCTGAAAAGGCTAGCTGCGGAGCTCAAGCTGGACCTGCTGCAGAGCTGAAAACGGACCTGCTGCAGAGCTGAAACGGACTGCTAGCTGAAAACGGCTGCTGCAGAGCTGCTGAAACGGACCTGCTGCAGAGCTGAAAACTGCATGAGCTGGGCTGCTGCAGGGAGCTGCTGCAGCTGAAACGGACCTGCTGCAGAGCTGAAAACGGACCTGCTGCAGAGCTGAAGGACTGCTGCAGCTGAAACGGACCTGCAGAGCTGCAGCTGAAGAGCTGAAACGGACCTGCTGCAGAGCTGAACGGACCTGCTCCAGAGCTGAAACGGACCTGCTCCAGAGCTGAGCTGAAACGGACCTGCTCCAGAGCTGAAACGGACCTGCTCCAGAGCTGAAACGGACCTGCTCCAGAGCTTCCTGTACTGGAGGATAATCATCATGTCGGTAGTGGAAGGCTTTCCCTGACTTTTCTCTCTCAGGATCCATCCTGATTGTACTGTCGGAGGTGGAGTGGAGTAAAGAGCTTCAGAGTTCAGAGAAGATGGATGTGGACATCATGGAAACATTCAACTACCCCCCCCACCCTCCCACCCCACTGTTTCATGCAAACTCCAGGAAAAGAAAAGTTATCTCAAAGCATTTCAAGTTCAGTTTTGGCCTGTAAGAGCTGGTCTTCATGAAGCTAGTCCTCACTGAGAGTCTGCACTGGACGATCCCACAATGCCGTGCTGCCGCAAGAGGTTCCTCAGGATCTGATTCTTGGACTTCCAGTCCTCCACCTAAACAAAATACAGACACGCCCACAAACACTTAAATCCAACAGAACCCCCTCCCCCGGTGGGAACTGTGTTTGAACGGACGTATACTAACGACACCACCGACTGACGCTGGCTCACCTCTTGTCGCAGCAGCTGGTTGTCGACCCTCAGACGGTCCAGGACGCCGGTGTCCTCCCCCAGCTTCAGGTTGTTCTGTCGAAGCTCCTTGATGTACTCGCAGGCTTTAGACAAGATGCCACCTTTACTCTACAACAGACCAAACAAAGCTGAGACGTCAAACATGGCTGTCAGTTTGACTCTTCCACAGATGTTTCTAGATCTTTCCTGAAGCAGCTGGAGCTGGAGGATGCAGTGTTTGGGAACAAACTTCTCCGTTTCACAACCCAGGGGGTTCTAGTTCTGCAGCACTGAGGTCCAACAGCAGTTGGACCGGTAGATGCCCTCAGTCACGCTGCGGTCAGAGGTCAGAGGTCATTTAAACCACCACGGTTTCCTTCTCCCCTTTTCAGAACTGGAACAGCTGCTGAGCTGTGGGTGTTTGTTCAAGGACATATCTCAGGAACGGTTGGACGGACCTGTGTGATTGACACCTCTGTGGAATCTTCTCAGCCAATAGAATCAACAGGCCATTCACCAATCAGCCCCACTTAGGAAACTCAAGAATACCCTCTCATGCCAGAAAACAAGACTCAGTCATAATTTTGGTAGTTGCTGACTTTAATTGATATTCACAGTATTTTCCCACATGTTACACATAAAAATAGTGCTGGGCAATATGAAGATACATATCGTGGGGACAATATAAAAGCGTGTATCGTGCCATTTCTCTTCTATCGCTTCTAACCTAATTTTATCAATTATTACAGCAAATATGTAATTAAATAACGTGCAATGATAAATTTGATATAATCATATCTACTTCTACAAAGTAGCCTTTTATGTTTGCACTTTTATTCATGGTTAATGCCTTAAACAGAGTTCTCTTCAACCCTGATGTTTACTTTATACACTTTATATTGGTTTGCAAACTTTGCACTACAAGGTTACAGATTTCAGAAAGTAGAAAAATAATTTGTGTTTATTTTTTATAGCTGAACTTCAGTGCAAAAAATGTGTTTTTTCTCTCAGAAACTGTTGTGCACTTTAAAAAAAATGTGAAATCTACTGTACCTCTGTACTTAACTGTTTTTGCTGCACTAAAATGTATGTTTGTGACAGTTCAGCTAAATGTTCTTTCAAAATAAAGTTGGAAAGTAAGCAATGAAATTTTTGTCAAACTTCTCAGAGAATAACTGAAAACATACTTTATTATGGTATATCGTGATATATATCGTTATCGTGATATAAAATAGTCCATATCGTGATATATGATTTTTTCCATATCACCCAGCACTAATACAAAATATAAAAAATAGATAAGGCCGAAAGAATGATTTGCAAACGAGGGAACGGAGGAATTTACGTTAAACCTTGAATGCAGTATTGCTGAACAGTGCGCTGAGAAAAAAAACGTGGCGGCGATGGTGTAGAACTTCGCTAAAGAACTATGCTACCGTCCAACCTGAGATATTTCCTCGAACAAAACACCCACAGCTCAGCAGCTGTTCCAGGACTGAAGAGGTGAAGGAAACTGTGGATGTTTAAATGACCTCTGACCTCTGACTGCAGCGTGACTGAGGGCATCTACTGCGGACCGGACCAGGCCGTGCCGTTGTCGTCTCCCCCGGCGGTGCTGGGCCCCACCAGGTCAGCAGACGGCCCCTGCCAGGTCAGCTGACCCATCCGGCTGTTTGCCGGTCACGGCCACGCCGCCGCTGCTACGTCGGGGGCTCCCGTCCCGGCTCAGTGACGCTGCAGCCCAGATCCAGTGGCGGTGGTTGCCGCGGGTAACAGTTCAGAACTACTTAGCTTTCCCGAACCGGCCTCCAGCGACACCGTCCATGTCCGCGGCGGCAGGTCTCCACCAGCCCAAGAGGACCGATCTGCCCCCTGCAGACAGTATGTAGACATCCGACCGCAAATCACCACAAACCGGGCACAAACTGGAGCGTCCAGCGTCGCAGGGATAAGTCCCGGAGCAGCAGCAAGTAGCCTCCATGCCAGGCGTCGTCCGGGCAACGACGGATGAGTGCCCTCATCACCCAGGTTTAGAACCGCCTGACCCGTTCAGTCACGACCGTTTACGCGTGAACGGATACAAGACGTACACGTACGCCAAACGTGGCTGAGGCTGGTGATCATTCCAGGTAAAAACGGCACCTTAAACTAGTTAAAGCTATAAAACCGGTACCAGCGTTTTCCTGCAGCTCATCGGTACCGACCCAGTTGGGTCATCTGAACCAGTTCTCACCTGGGTTGAGAAAACGCTTGTTTTTTGTTTGTCAGATTTGGTTCTGAAACAGAAAAACCCCAAACTGCACCTGAGGCCTGGGTCTACTGACGGAGCCGGACCAGAACTCACCTGGCCCGTCTTGGTGTAATCGATGTTGCAGTCTGGGATGGCCTTGGACAGCTGGACGATCCAGTTGTTGATCTTGTCCCGGCGTCGGCGCTCCACTGTGGAAACAAACATCTGCGTTTGGACCAGAAGGACCAGAACATTTCTGACCACAGGACTCCCCCACCGACCTTCATTGTGCTGGGCTCGCCGTTTCTCGTCCCTGGAGGCCCGAGGAGCTTCCTGCTTCCTGTAACACACAACAACCGCATGAAGCTGGCTCCGCCCACTGAACCTGTTCAGGTGCATCAGGTTTGGGGCTTTTTAATTCAAATTTATTCTGATCTAAAGCGAATAAATCGAGACATGATTACGCGATGTAGGGCTGGGTGCGAGGTGCGATCGTCCTCTGACTGGATCCCGTCAGAACTTCCTGTGGTGACATCATCACATACACCTGTCCTGTGAAACCAGAAGCTTCCTGTCAGCTGAGTGATGACTTAAACACACCTGACAGGTGTCCCGCCTCCACCATGGAGCTATTAGTTACCTGTGGGCGTGGTCTGGCCCAGCAGCGTGTCGGACGCCTGCACGGTGGTTACCATGGTACCAGTGGTGGCATCTGCGATGGTGGCAGGGTAATAGGTGTACTGGGCCTCGGCGCTGGCGTCGCCCTCCAGAGCCTCTGACTGGGAGAAGACGGCCTGAAACCAGAACCAGAGGACGGTTGAGCATCAACAGTCTGGACCTCAGGCTCGTCTCTGCTGAGCCTCGGACCGTCCTGAACCGCTCCGGGGAAGCTCTCACCTGTGTGGTTGCTGGGAAACCAGCGACGAGGCTGACGGCTCCAGATCCATCCGTCTGACCCTCCAACTGGCCGTCGGCCACCTGGATGACTCTGTAGGTCACCTGTGGGTCCACACAGAACACCAGCTCAGATCCGTGACCTCTGTTCAACATGTGGCGCACATCTGCATCGTGGACGTCACATGGGTTCTGCACGAGTTTAGTTTAGCTCCACCAACGGACTGATGTCAGGTCCAGTGAGCGCTGGCGGCCCCAGGTGCCCCGCTGGCGGCCCCTGGTGCCCTGCTGGCGGCCCCCAGGTGTTCTCCGCTGGCGGCCCCCTGGTGCTCCGCTGGCGGCCCCGGTGCCCCTGCTGGCGGCCCCCTGGTGCCCCGCTGGCGGCCCCTGGTGCCCCGCCCTGGCGGCCCCAGGTGCTCCGCTGGCCGGCCCCCTGGTGCCCCGCTGGCGGCCCCAGGTGCTCCGCTGGCGGCCCCCTGGCTGGCCCCTGCTGGCGGCCCCAGGTGCTCCGCTGGCGGCCCCAGGTGCCCCGCTGGCGGCACCAGGTGCTCCGCTGGCGGCCCCCTGGTGACCTGCTGGCGGCCCCAGGTGCTCCGCTGGCGGCCCCAGGTGCTCCGCTGGCGGCCCCAGGTGCTCCGCTGGCGGCCCCAGGTGCCTCCCGCTGGGCCCCAGGTGCCCCCGCTGGCGGCCCCAGGTGCCCCGCTGGCGGCCCCAGGTGCTCCGCTGGCGGCCCCAGGTGCTCCGCTGGCGGCCCCAGGTGCTCCGCTGGCGGCCCCAGGTGCCCCGCTGGCGGCCCCAGGTGCTCCGCTGGTGGCCCCTGCATTAAAAGGGCCAACTTTGCAGCAGAATTAAACATGTTTATCACCTGGTAAAAGTCTTTTTTCCAAATGCACCCAGACTCAGCATCCATGATAACTGCAGGATGTTATTTAACATCGTTTGATTGGCAGCTAGTCATTAGCTCTGGTGTTGGCTAAGGAAGCTCACCAGTGCTCTAATGGTTTCAGCTAGTTAGCATTAATATTGACTTCTGAGCTGTGAATAAAAACCTAAAACGACCTGGTCATATTTTAAAGAGGACATGTTTGGTGTTGATTGTACCAACAGACCACCGTGACTGGCTGTGGTTGGTCTGGAAGGATCTCAAGACTGAACTTATCTTAGCCATGCTAACCGTAGCAGTCATTTTACGTGGGAGAACGAAGCATCATTACAGACCGGCGGTCCCGGATGGTTGACTTCAGGTCCCACCTGAATTCATTATTTTCTGCCAGCAGCTCAGCTGCGTACCGGCCCACACACGGAACCGTCGGTCCAGAGCTAGCACAGCTCCTCAGCCGAGCTTAATCCCAGAGGACCTTCAGGCGAGTCAGGCAACAGCTCCACGTCGGGCCGGCAGCACTGCTACGTAGGGTTGGGAATCGAGAACCTGTTCCTGTAGAGAACCGGTTCCGTGTGTTTCAGTTCCATGGAATCGTTTGGCAGTTTATCTAACGATTCTCTTATCGATTCCAACCAGCACCAATCTCATGTAATTTACGCAAGTTACACACAGTCAATTCCAGAAAGCACTTACGTGATTAAGTTACGTCGGTTTAGCACGCGCATTGGAGTTGTAAACAACAATGGCGCCAACCAGGTTCAAACGCTCCAAAGTTTGGCTTCACTTCACCAAAGAAAAATGGTAACAAGGCAACTAGCAGTCATTGTAAAGTGGAGATAACAGCGTCGGGAGGGAACACGGCTAACATGCAGAAATATTTGCGCACACAACATGTGATAACGAGTGTCGTGTTTTTGACGCGCTTCGGACTGATGGATCTCAACCCAGCGGCAGTAGCCAAGCTAAGATCACCTCTGGTAACTCTGGTAAGTAGCTATCCCACTGCCTATGTGCTTCTTTGTAAAACACGCTATAACATTAACGCTATGCTATTAAACGAATGCCTTCTGCATTACATTTAGAAGATGACTGTGATGAGAGAGAGAGTCTGGCTGGTTCAGAGGCTGGAAGACATGATTATTTTTCTGCAAAAGAATTGTTAATTCTTCATTGTATTTGCAGATTTGTACTATGCTCTTTTCCGTTGTATTTGATAGTATTTATCTTTATTATTATTTTTGAATGCTTAGTGAGCTCATATATCCTTTTAAAAGGGAGATTTTTTCATTTCTATTAGGAAAAATCTGTTAGTAAAATGTTACACATTCTTGTGTATTTGCACAGTTAAATATTACAACAGTTAACACGTTATCTTTGGACCTTTCTGCAGCGCTGCGTCTGCTAGTGTCGGGTTTCCTTCACGAGTTGAAGCTGATGAATACTGAGCATCAGTTGTTTTAGCAGAAATCGCACCAAAGTGGAAACGACAAAGAAGAAGCATTGGCGGGAAATATGAAGACAAAGAAGAGTAAATATACCAAACGGGCCAATATCACATCTGGGGTCCACGTCAACGCGACACCCAGTAACATTTGGAGAGAGGGTGCACGTAGCCTACGGTAGAGGGTTCACAGCCTGAAGAGCTGGAGGAGGTCTGGACCGAGGCCCACAAACCCGGATAAGCAGAAGTTCATGGATGGGCAGACCTTTTCCTTGCTGTTTGAATGTTTTTCTTTGACTCCATGTTACCTGTCCTCCGGCTCCCTCAGTCTTGAAGAGATACTTGATGGGCTGGTCAGTAAAGGTGGCGGCGGACTGTATGGTGGCGATGGCGGCTGGATCCTCTGCAGTCGCTACAGAACCTGAGGGAGCATGGAGACCGGCTCAGCTGTGTAGGAGTACTCTACAGTTTCCTCCTCATTTTAGACTGAAACCTGGACTTACCTTCCTCGTTGACGGCGATGGTCCCGTCTGGTTCTGGACTCTTCTGCTGGCTGCACTCAAGAAAGCAGAAAACAGGACTTGTTGTGGCTGAAGAGACTTCACATTAATTAACTGATGCTGTCTTTGTTAAAGGTGGTAAATGAGAGGTATCAATAACAACTCTGGTATCAATAACTAAATACACAGTCTTACCCTGAATTTATTCATTCGTTCCCTCATACCTCCACCTCTCTAGATGTCCCTCCACCTGCTCCCTGTAGATCAGTGTCATCTCCAAACATCATGTCCATGGAGATTCCTGTCTGACCTCATCTTTCAGTCTGTCCATCACCATAGCAACCAGAAGGGTCTCAGAACTGATCCTTGATCAGTCCCACTCCACCTTGAACTCCTCCATCACACCTACAGCTCACCTCTCCATTGTCTTATCTCTTACATTCAGCTAAGTTCGGCAGCAGTCTTAATGTTACTGCAACTTTATACGTGCATGAATTAAACCGGGATCCATGTAACACTAACTTCAGATATTAGGGTTTAGCTTTATTTTATGGCTATGTAGCTAGCTAAATCGAAAGCTAACTAAAGACTGACAGTAACATAGAACGTTTAGCTTGCAAATATGTGCTCATCAAATGGCTCGGCTGGTTAAACAGCTCACCTAACGTTCACTGTTATGTTCTCACAGCAGCCTCTGAGCCTGATGTGAGGAAGACCAGGCCAGCCGGTGTGAATCCATTCACACCACCAGGCGGCCTCCATGGACCCTCGGTTAAAAAATAATCAATGGAGAAGGACAGGTATTGTAGATAAGGATGATATTACCTTATTCTTTTGTCAACGTGAACTAATGTGCTGGGCCGTGGTCTAGCTAATAAAACAATGTGTATTTTTTTTTTCTCAGACTGGAGAGACTTTCTGATGGTGATTATAGAAAAGCAGAACAGTTTGTCAGAGTTATGAAGATACTCTATACTTCAACCATCTGCTTGTCTGTGCCCTGAGAAAGCAGACGTGTTGATTTTTCTGAAAAATAAATTGCTGAAAAGGTCCTCAGTATGTAGCAGTGAGCATTAGACACTGATCTGTCACTTGTTTGCAACTGTTCTATTGCACTTGGAATTATCTGTGTATTTTTTCTGTAAGAAAACTGCTTGGAGTGGAAAAATACCAAAGCTGAAAAATAAAAGTCCAGATTTATACTGTAACATTGAATTTCTTTTTGTTAGAATTGATATTATCAAATTGGTATCAAAAAAAGTATCGTTCAGGAACCGGTATCGAAGTGAAGGTATCGGTTTTAGTACCGGTATCGAAAATTTTTGATTGATACCCAGCCCTATCAGTACCAGACCTCCTCATCTGTACCAGAGCTCCTCATCGGTACCAGACCTCCTCATCGGTACCAGAGTTCCTAATACCGCTGATGTAGAACAGGGAGGTTCAGCTTCCATAGCAACCAGTTGGTATCGCTGTGTTATGATACCTTGCTGGAACGACACAGCAGGTGATTTCAGATGTCGTGGACGCCTCGCCCTAAAGAAAACTAGATAGTCTTCTCTTGTCTGGTTGGACTCAGGCCACCTTTGAACTTTAACACGGTTGTATTGAGGAGTTTCTGATCACCGGAAGTGGCAGTTTTTTTTTAATGTGACCAACTTTAGCGCGACACTCACCTCTTCATCTCTGACGGAGATCTGGGACCAGGAGCCTCTGCGGGGACAGTGCATCAATTTAACACAAATACCAGTGAAACCTCCCTCCAGACTACCGAATACTGACAAATGAAGTGACTTTTAATGAGCCACGGCTCCGCTGTGGATGATTACAGCCAACAATGTTAGCGGTGAGGAGCTAACCGCGGCTCACAAGGGAAACTCAAGCAGTGTACCTTCAAAGTAAAAGCATATAAAGAAAGAAACAAAACTTTGATATCTAAAAAAAACAATACTAAAACGGTGGTAAAAACATATGTTGGATACATTTTTAAAAGACTTGATTTAATCTTATTACACTCACGCAGCGAAGTTTCACTACATATAAATGAAGCCAAATCTGTTATTTTGGAGCTTCACCGGAAGTCGAGCGTATCGTTGCAGCTAACAGAAACGGATCCCGCCCTTTACTAGACGGCCCAGCGGTTTTTACAGATGTTTAAAATGATTACTTTCGTTTCCGTGGCCCCCTGTGAGCAAATATTAGATTATAAAGTTGTTGTAGAAGAAAGCCCAGAAGACTGTGTTGCACGTACAGAGCTAGAGTGAGAATAATTCAGTGCAGACTGAACAAAGATGTACTCACGCTGCGGTGCTCCCTCCGATGTTTGTCAACACTGCTTCCCGAACAGTGGTGCGCATGCGCCCTATGTCCTCGCTCTGTTGACCACCAACGTTTATTGAAGTTTTGTTTTTAAAGTCTTGGAATTCTGTTTTGATGTTCTGTAGTACCTTACCACGTTTATGAACTTTTTTTTTTTTTATAAACCTTAGTTATATTAGAAGAGTGAGCAGGGCCGCTCTTAGAGTTTCCATTCACATCTGAAAGCCTCCTTTTATCTCCAGTCATGTTACTGACCTGCTGTTAATTAATCTAATTAGTTCTCCTCCATTTGTTTCTGATTTGCTCCATCTACGCTTACAGCTTGCCTCTGTTCCAACTTTCTAGAGATGCATCACTGCCATTAAAGTAAAAATGAGCAGATATTTTCATGAAATTGTAAAATGTCTCAGTTTCTTCTGATGTTCTTTATGTTCTTCTGGGAATAAAATATGGATTTATTGAACTTGTAAATCAATTTTCCTTTGTTAAAAACCCAGAGTTGTAAAAAAACAAACAACAACAATAACTTTGTGTATACTACGAAGCAAGTTCGACACAGCCAGGCTTTCTTTGGGTGAGCTGGCTTAACAAACCTGAAACTCGCGATCAAAGATAACTGGTACCACGACGGTGGTTATCAACTATCTTTGTTAACCGCGGCTTTCTGCTTTCTGCTCTGTGCGCGTTCACACGAAAGGGGGCGTTTGACGCGTCATTTGACGCCTCTTCCGGATAAAATGGATAGATGGCGGTCCGTATATTTCAGTCAGGAGGAACAGGTTTTAATAATGCAGGGCTATGAGGATTTCAAAGAAATCTTTATGGCCAAAAGCAATACTGTTGGTGCGAATAAAGCCAGAGAGGAGTGCTGGCAAAAATTGCAGATCGTGTAAATTCGTAATGTGACAGTGTGAGGTCCTGTCACTGACCTCCGATTGATCACGTGTCCTGGCTACGTAGTTCAGGGAATATCCCTTTGGCTGACTGGCAATTATGCGTGACTTTCACCCAGGAGCCGGGGGATCAAACCCTGCCCGGGCCCTCTGTAGTGTCTTTAGCTATATTTATTTCACCACTTAATGCACCTTAATTAATCTCCCTCCCTCTTTTAGAGCGCTTAAACTTTAAACTTAATGCAGCAGATTTAAACATTATGTAGGTCTGACTGTCCCATTATGGATGATAAATAAAAATCACTTTAGTTTTTTGCTAAATCTATGTGAAATTAATTTAAGATTTAATATTATCTGTGATACCAATATACGTTCACCAGCCACTTTAATAGGTACCCTATCACCCTGGGGAATCTATGAATTATATTACAACATTTCACATGAAATTCCACGTCACACTGATTATCAATATAATGGACTATGTTACCTGCGATTTAGTAAAACGCTTCTTTTATTTGAAGCGTGGGCAGATGGCCAGGGAATACTACAAACATATTCAGCAGTTTAGTAAGAGCAAGTACAACCTTTATTCCAGTATTCTGGCTCAGATTTTCTGCATCACCAACTGAATGCATGTAGGTTCCCGTGGCAAAGAAACGCAAAGAAACGCACACCGTTTGCGCTACTGTGAGCGCACGGCTGCGTTTGGTGGCGCTGCCAATATCTGGCTCTAACAGATTACAAATGTAACGTATTCCCTCAGCTGGAAATCTATAGCGTTCATAGAGAATATGGTCATGGGAAGCCAGCGGATCAGTCCGGTCTCTGAATACTCTCCCTCCATCGCACAATCCTGGCGCTCAGGTCAACAGGATTGGGTGAAAGTGAAAGGGCGGTGCTTTTTAGAGCCGATTTGAGCCTAAACTCTGCACATAACCTGCTCCGGACCAGGTTAAGATTGCAGAGTAAGTTACCATGGTGATCTAGCCAGGTTGAAAGAGAGCCACCTTCGTGGTACCGGAAATCCTGGCTTTAGACTCAACATACCTCGCTAACCCTCTAATCTCGCTTCGTAGTACACCCCTCAGGTTAGCTCCACCATGGACGGCTTTTAAACCGCTCAGTTACACCAAGTGAATGATTTTCTTATGCGTCTGTGCAGCAGACGCATTAATTGATAAATACTTTTATATTCCAGTTCTAGTCTGTTTTTCTTTCATTTTGCTGTTTTGATGAGGGTGACTCCAGAAACAATGTTTATTATTTGATATAATTCATAATAATCTAAAACAGCTGATCCTGAACTCGAACTGAACCGCTCTCATAGCAACCAGCTGATGACGAAAGCTTCGGTGTTGACGCATGCGCACAGGAACCAACCTTCTCGTTTAATTTCAGCAGATAAAGTGGAGCAGCGGAGATAGTTGAGTTTGTGTCGGTGTTAAGTCTGTCAGCCCGGCTGGTCTCCAGCAGGAAGGTCCTCCTGATGATCCAAGTCCTGCTCAAGCTTTCTGCCCTCTTTAAAGGGAGTTTTTATTTTACTTTTCATCGTTTCTCTATTTAATCTTTAATGACTAATCAATAATAATTTCTGCTCTGGAACAGTTAGCGTTGCAGATGCTGCAGAAATAAAGCTGAGTTGAATGTCAGTGAAGTTCAGGATGGTGATTTAAGTCCAGAGGCAGCAGGCTGCAATAAAAACAGTGAAGCTGTGAGTCTCAGAAACGAAGTGTTTTAACGGTTTAATGCACACATCAGTGTAACTGAGGCCGCTTCAGAGCAGATTTAACAAGGTTAAAGAAAATAGAGATGATTTGGGGGAAGGATGAAGGAAAAACACTGGACAGAGCCCGAGGTTCGAACTCACAGGGAGTTTGGAGAAACGAAACCAGTAATTAGGTTTGTATGCATGCAGAAGTAACCGCTGAGCTAAACCAGTGCAGCAGGAAGAAGAGAAAATTAAGATTATCAATACTTCCATAGACCCTGGTTCATCTGAGAATGAAGAGGACATTAATTTAAAATTCTACAATAGCGCTTTTATTTCAGCTAAATCTGCTGTTAATAACAGTTTGAATGAAATTTAGAACAAACCTGAAGACCTGCGTTTCCAACCACCACACTTTTACCAAACATGCAACCCTTTTCAAATTGTGGTTAGCTTAACATTTAACATGCTCAGTGAGGCCTCTGGATACGTGTTTAAGTACAATTGCTTCTCTAAGGTCTTTGCTTATGTCTTTCTCTCTTGGCATTGTGTATTTATGTTTACATATATGTATCAGACCAGTACATTGCCAAAATGTCTGCTTTATAATAACTTATCAAGGGATGATGATAAACAGCGCCTGACTGAAACTCACCATCTTGAATCATTTGGAGGCATTAAAAGCAGACTTGGCATTGCCCACATGTTTTTTTTTTCATTTGTTTTTGTTTTCTTGTCTTTTTGGATTGACTTTTGTCAAAGAAATAATGTGTGTGTGTGTGGGTGTGTGTGTGTGTGTACAGACACAAACACCATATATTCTAGACATGTATAGTGAACTTTGAACACTAAGGCCTGGGATTTACTTGCAGTTTGATGGAGCATTTACGTCCATTTCCGTACACAACCCGCTGTCATGAAAATTTCTCACTTCTGTACTACGTGAGCAGTTTATATAATACCGGAGGTCTCCACTAGGAGGAAGAATTGAGACCCAGAGTCAAAAATACAACAGTATATAAGAAGCCATACAGAGGAAGTGATTTTGTTTTTGTTTAGGTAATGGCCAGAAACAAACCACAGCATCATTGGAAGATGTTATGTCGGAACATAAAATCAGCATCAGGGGGATAGAGGTTTATTTCTCGTTTTATTGTCGTGGAGATTGACAAGAAACACCAACAGTATTTTTCGTACATCCTCTGAGACGTTTGGTGACTTGTGTCAGGCTGCTGCCATAGTTCAACACAACCACACACAGTGAGCAGCTGTTTATCGAGCCAGTACCTGCAGAAGAGCTTGTGGTCAAAAAAAAAAACAATCTTTGAGCACTGTGACCCGATGTATCAAATATGATACACATTGAAACTCATATTTGGAAAATAATATTTCAATTTTTTTTGTTTTGTTTGTTTGTTCAGAGGGACCAATAAAGGCTCCAAGTTCATAGAATTGGAATTTTCTGTCAATTATTTAATGGTTTGGGCTTTACAGGGCTAAGAGAGCGTCCCAGTCCTTCTTAAGAGTCTCTGCAAGGAAACACTTAGGAAAAATAAATGAGTCCATCGGATGCCTTGTGACAAGAGGAACACATGGTCCTTATCCGAAGTGTGTCCACTGACGTGAGGACTTTCCAGAGGCACGCCTGCAGCACAG
>JAGFBZ010001340.1:0-30733 GCA_018398805.1 Hirundichthys speculiger | reverse complement strand
CGTATGCATGTGTATGTATGTAGTACATTAATATGCATTCTATGTAAATGTGTATACGTGTATGTGTGTGCCATAGTAAGTACATACAAGTACAGGTTGATCTCCACTTGAACTCGATGACTCTCTTCTTCTGTCTCGTCATCGTCCTCCTCCTCTCCTCCTCCTCCTCCTCCTCCTCCTCCTCCTCCTCCTCCTCCTGGCCCTGCTTTCCCTTTTTTTTTTCTTTGCAGAGGGTTCACCTGACGTTGAGGGGATCTCTGTGTCCCCCTCCAGCATGTCCCTCATGATGCCCCTTATCTGGGCCGCCTCCTCCAGTGTTGGGTTCCTGGCATAGAAACGGTCCGCTGTTTCCACGTCATGGCACATAAAGTCAGTGAGCTTTTTTCTGACCTCACTGCTCTGTGTGACCTTGGCCTGTGACACAGAAGAAAGTACAGAGGCATGAGTGAAATGAACAAGATTTGATGTGGACCACAGATACCAGAATCTGTGTGTACTTACGTAGGCAGACAGGGCCGTCCTTATCAACGTAAAGTTGATCTCTCCAGCCAGGCCCATGTCCATCCAAGCGTTCCGAAGAAGCGCGGCCAGATTTTTATAGGGCCCTTTGCCCTTCGTGTAGAGGAGAAACTGGTTGGTGCCCTGCGTTCTCTCCTTTATCTTTCTCCAGCGCTCCAACCAGTTAAACTCCTCTTCAGTGACATAGATTATGGCCTCTCCAAAGGCCTTTGATGTCTTGTGCTCCTGGACCTGTGACAGACAGAGCGAGAGGCAGAGAGATGGTGAGATTGGCGCTCCGCTGTAACGGTGCCACCCTCCCGGCTGAGGTGCAGTCACGGCACTTACATGAATGAGGTATCCGTGGGGGCCCTTTGTCTTCTTTGCCTCCAGGAGCTCCTCATCCCGCATGTTGGTATACACCCCGGGACGGTGGCCGTGGAGGCAGGAAAGGTAGGCTGATATGTAGCCATAGATATGTATGGCTGATATGTACAGGGTTTATGCAGGTCAAATGAAATCTTATTTAATACTTTTTAATGCCATTTTTAATGCTGTTTTTAAACAATTTAATGCCACACGGGGCTTTAAGTGGAATATGACTTGGTTGCCCCTCGCGACATCAGCGCCGCTCACTCCCCATTAGATGATTTATGTTAATATAATGATTAAATAATATCAATTATTTAAAAAAATAATAATAAATAACAAAGTTTACAATGCCAACTATAATGAGCCACAAGAGACAAAGGGCAATAGGAAACATAATATTTCAGCAGCAGAGAATAAGGATGTTATGGACCAATAAAATATTCAGATTAAAGGTCTCAATAAATCTTAATCTAATCTAATCCTATGGCCAGCTGCACGGATCCATGTGTGAGATACACGACGTGATTAGTGCAAGCTGAGTGAGCGACTCTGGTGCGTATCAGGGCGGGGGGCAACACCTACACGTCTACAGGTGGATTAGCAGCGCATGGTGGAGTTCACGTGAGGTGTTCATACCACAAATCAGGAGCGACTAAAGCGTGTCATCGTAAACTGGTCTGCACGAGCCTTTAGACCCACAGTCTGAACTATGATTTGGACCTCCAGAACATGCTGATGTCAGGTAAACTCTAATTCAGACAAACTTAAACACTGCACATGTTTGATAATAGGCTCCTTGGCCTGGACAGAAATTACACCTATTGTATTCTACAATTAGAAAACTGTGGTTACCAGTCTTAATATTTTGGCCCAGCCACCATATTTTTTTATTTTGGCCATAATAAAGATTAAATGTTAGTATAGAGTGTTAGCCCATTTTAAATGGCAACATAAATGTAACCTGTAAATTGAGTGGCAAATCAACGAATAATAGTTTAAAGTTGCTACTTGTTCTGCTGCTGTTGCTGTGGTGGAAAGCTAACTGGCATGTGATTAAGAAATAACTTAATCACAATCTAGAGCAAATTTACTAATCAGCACATTTATAATACTTTATAACGCTACACAGCATCAGAGATGGGCAGCAAAGAAACTTTTAGGCCAGTCTGTCAGTATTTTTTGGATAAAATGTACTTCTGTGAGCAACTTTAGCATGTTTGAAATGTGCTTGAATAATTACCTATGAAGACAAGCAGACTGACTGACAAATATTATGGTAGGCTACATGATGGGTATCTTCAGCATGTTCTATTACTCTCACTATACAATAAAAGCTTTTGAAACTGATGAAATACTTCTAACTGTATTTCATTATAACATAGAAACACCTGACAAAAACATATAAAAACTCTGAAGCAGCAGACTTTGTAAAAGAAATGTTATATTTGTGTCATTCTCAAAACTTTTGGCCATGACTGTATAACCCACTCTTATATTGCAAACTCAGGTCTACACTTAGCAATGAATTAGCGCGATGCTAACACAGATAACAGCTGTAAAACTTAAAAGTGGATGACAGAGCAGAAGCTTTTACCTCATAAGCACCGCCCTGTCCTGTCCTGCTGTTTATCGTAAGGATCCCTCGGGGTGGGATAAGAGTGTTGCACTCGAAGCTGAAAGGTGACGATTGCAGCGGCCAGAGCCGCGGGCCTGCAGGACCAGAACAGGACCAGAACAGGTCCGCAGAGCGCTGCCTGCAGCAGCTTCTATGAAGCGGTGTCATCATATATGAGTGCCAGTAAATATGAACACAGTACTGTCGTGGATTATCTTATATTGCGCGGCGCGGTCGCTGCCATTTTCCTGACTGTCAACATCCAGTGCAATGTTCACTTCAGCGCGTGTAGGAGCGAAAAGAAAACAATAGTTAACGTGTCACAGCTACGCACTCTCATAATGATACTAAATGTTTGAAAGAGCAAAGAAAATTTAAGAAAGATAACGCAAGTAATTATGTATATCTTTGCCAGGAGAACTTATCTTTTTAATGCCAATTACAATCAAATTTAATGCTTTTTAAGGCCTTATTTTGAGCAAAATCAATATAATGACTTTTAATGCTTTTTAATGCCCCACGGAAACCCTTGTGGAGGAAATTTTTATTTGGTTATTTCCTCTTGTAATTTTGTTATTAGTCTTTAACAATATGTTTAAAAGTGATGTCTTTCTTAACAAGACCAATACACATCATAGTCAACGAGACCAAATGTCTGACAAAAGGACAGCACGAGGGTCGGCTGTGGCTCATTGATCTAGGAGACACAGCAGGGGTCAGCTGTGACTTCCTAAATTCAATTAGCATCAACTAAATAACTTCTTGATCAAGGGACTGTTTAACGTTGCTAAACTCAATCAGTCTGTTTTAAACAAATGCCTCTGTATGACATCCCTAAACTCAATCAGTCTGTTTGCAGACAAATGGCTAAGGCAACTGTCTCTGCCTCCACCACCACCTGCTGTGATACACTCTGTATGCAAACCTGTAACACCTTGCTGTCTTAGGTATAAAGATCAGCCTCATCTTTGTATCTACAGAGTCATCAGCCCGCACTCTGCGGAGTGCGGGCTGATTGCTCTCCTTGTGCGCACAAGTTTTTGTATGTCTGTCTTTTTTCTCTGTAATAAATTCTATTCTGATTTTCTCATCGAGATCGGTTTCTAATTTTTTTTCCACAACACCCTGATGTAGCCATAAAAGAGGAACCTCTTATTGGCAGTCATTTCAACCTCCATCTCGTCTGTAGTACAGAAATAAACACAAAAGGGCACAGAAGCATCAGCAACGGCGATCGAGGAGGCTCGCCAAAGTTCAGGACGGGTGAGATTGGAGAAAACTGACCCAAGAGCTGGCAGATCTTGGCGGGAGCAACCTCCAGGCACCTCTTAAGGTGGCTCGGCGGCGGCAGCTTGGCGGTTTTCTCCCTCCGCACCTTACATTGGTGGACCACCACCTGGCCCCGGATGCTTTTGAGGGCCATTTTTATCTCCCTCGTGATGCCCTTCATCTGTGCAAACCGTTAGCCTGCTGGTGCGAGGTGGTGTCTCTGCCAGGTGCTTAATGAAGTCCATGGCATGGAGGAGATAAAACCGGGCAGTGGTTATTTTGTTGCCCGACTGCATGATGCTCCTTGCCCATCTGTAGACCAAACAGAAAAAAAAAATTAGATGCAAAGCAGGCTACGGCCCGGCAGAATGGAATCAGCGATGCGGAAAAGGATGCTCACCCCCTAATCCTGGACGTGTCACTCAAGAAGACCCAGTCAGAGAGGAGACTGACATTGTGCCCCATGTAATGTAAGAAGTTTTTCACCCGGCTAACTCTGGACTTTGCGTTGTCTTCAGCTCGCCCTGATGGGTTGATGCCAGCATGGAAAGTCTTATATGACTCCAGGTAGTCTTCTGTGGAGACAGGCGTAAATAAAGAGTTTAGTCACGTTAAAGTGTTCATACCAACGGCCGCTCCGAGTCCACCGTCGTTCATCTCGCACAGAAAACTCCTTACCCATGCTTCTAGGCAAAGTTGTCAACCTCATTCGGTTGCCACGCCCGTGACCTGCGCTCCACGAGGAAAAACTTTTCTTCGGGGAGGCAGGCTTGGAGCGGTACCAGGTCTGAGGCTGTGACCGGGTCTGAGTCTGGCTCTGGGTCTGAGTCTGGCTCTGGGGCTGCGTCTGGCTCTGGGCTGAGTCTGGTTCTTGGTCTGAGTCTGGCTCTGGGTCTGAGTCTGGCTCTGGGCTGAGTCTGGCTCTTGGTCTGAGTCTGGCTCTTGGTCTGAGTCTGGCTCTTGGGCTGAGTCTGGCTCTGGGGCTGAGTCTGGCTCTTGGTCTGAGTCTGGCTCTTGGTCTGAGTCTGGCTCTGGGGCTCGTCTGGCTCTTGGTCTGAGCTCTGGTCTGATCTTGGGTCTGAGTGGCTCTTGGGCTGAGTCTGGCTCTTGTCTGAGTCTGGCTCTGGGTCTGATCTGGCTCTTGGGCTGAGTCTGGCTCTTGGTCTGAGTCTGGCTCTGGGTCTGATGGCTCTTGGTCTGAGTCTGGCTCTGGGGCTGAGTCTGGCTCTCTGGGTCTGAGTCTGGCTCTGGGCTGAGTCTGGCTCTTGGTCTGAGTCTGGGTCTGAGTCCTGGCTCTGGTCTGAGTCTGGCTCTTTGGTCTGAGTCTGCTCTGGGTCCTGAGTCTGGCTCTGAGTGGTCTGGTCTTGGCTCTTGGTCTGAGTCTGGCTCTGGGCTGAGCTCTGGCTCTCTGGTCTGAGTCTGGCTCTGGGTCTGAGTCTGCTCTGGTCTGAGGCTCTTGGTCTGACTCTGGGTCTCTGAGTCTGGTCTGGGCTGAGTCTGGCTCTGGGTCTGAGTCTGGCTCTTGGGCTGAGGCTCTGGTCTGAGTCTGGCTCTCTGGGTCTGAGTCTGGCTCTGGTCTGAGGCTGGGCTGAGTCTGGTCGGGGCTGAGGGCTCTGGGGCTGAGCTCTGGCTGTCTGGCTCTTGGTCTGAGTCTGGCTCTGGGTCTGAGTCTGGCTCTGGGTCTGAGTCTGGCTCTGGGGCTGAGTCTGGCTCTGGGGTCTGGTCTGGCTCTCTGAGTCTGGCTCTCTGAGTCTGGCCTGGGGCTGGTCTGGCTCTGGGGCTGATGGTCTGAGTCTGGCTCTGGGTCTGAGTCTGGCTCTGGGGCTGAGTCTGGCTCTGGGTCTGAGTCTGGCTCTTGGTCTGAGTCTGGCTCTGGGGCTGAGTCTGGCTCTTGGGCTGCATCTGGTTCTGGGGCTGAGTCGGGCTCTGGGTCTGAGTCTGGCTCTTGGTCTGAGTCTGGCTCTGGGGCTGGGTCTGGCTCTTGGGCTGCGTCTGGCTCTGGGGCTGCGTCTGGCTCTTGGTCTGAGTCTGGCTCTGGGTCTGAGTCTGGCTCTGGGTCTGAGTCTGGCTCTGGGTCTGAGTCTGGCTCTTGGTCTGAGTCTGGCTCTTGGTCTGAGTCTGGCTCTTGGTCTGAGTCTGGCTCTGGGGCTGAGTCTGGCTCTTGGTCTGAGTCTGGCTCTGGGTCTGAGTCTGGCTCTGGTCTGAGTCGGGCTTGGTCTGAGTCTGGCTCTGGGTCTGAGTCTGGCTCTTGGTCTGAGTCTGCTCTGGTCTGAGTCTGGCTCTTGGTCTGAGTCTGGTCTGGTCTGGTCTGGCTCTGGGTCTGAGTCTGGCTCTTGGTCTGAGTCTGGCTCTGGGTCTGAGTCTGGCTCTTGGGCTGAGTCTGGCTCTGGGGCTGAGTCTGGCTCTTGGTCTGAGTCTGGCTCTTGGTCTGAGTCTGGCTCTTGGTCTGAGTCGGGCTCTGGTCTGTCTGGCTCTTGGTCTGAGTCTGGCTCTTGGTCTGAGTCTGGCTCTTGGTCTGAGTCTGGCTCTGGGTCTGAGTCCGGCTCTGGGTCTGCGTCTGGCTCTGGGGCTGCGTCTGGCTCTGGGGCTGAGTCTGGCTCTTCTGAGCTCTTGGTCTGAGTCTGGCTCTTGGGCTGAGTCTCTGGTCTGAGTCTGGTCTGAGTCTGGCTCTTGTCTGAGGGTCTGGTCTGAGTCTGGCTCTGGGTCTGAGTCTGGCTTGGTCTGAGTCTGGCTCTGGGCTGAGTCTGGCTCTTGGTCTGTCTGGCTCTGGGTCTGAGTCTGGCTCTGGTCTGGTCTGTCTGGCTCTGGGGCTGAGTCTGGCTCTGGGGTCTGAGTCTGGCTCTTGGTCTGAGTCTGGCTCTTGGGTCTGAGTCTGGCTCTTGGTCTGAGTCTGGCTCTTGGTCTGAGTCTGGCTCTGGTCTGAGTCTGGCTCTTGGTCTGGCTGAGGCTGGCTCTGGTCTGAGTCTGGCTCTTGGTCTGAGTGGTGGCTCTGGTCTGAGTCTGGCTCTTGGTCTGAGTCTGGCTCTGGGTCTGAGGTTGGTCTGGTCTCTGGCTCTTGGTCTGATGGTCTGGCTTCTGGCTCTTGGTCTGAGTCTGGCTCTTGGTCTGAGTCTGGCTCTGGGAGTCTGGCTCTTGGTCTGAGTCTCTGGGTCTGAGCTCTGGGGCTGAGTCTGGCTCTTGGTCTGAGTCTGGCTCTGGTCTGAGTCTGGCTCTTGGTCTGAGTGGCTCTGGTCTGAGTCTGGCTCTTGGGCTGAGTCTGGCTCTCTGGTCTGAGTCTGGCTCTGGTCTGAGTCTGGCTCTTGGTCTGAGTCTGGCTCTTGGGTCTGAGTCTGGTCTTGGTCTGGCTCTTGGTCTGAGTCTGGCTCTTGGTCTGAGTCTGGGCTCTTGGTCTGAGTCTGACTCTGGGTCTGAGTCTGGCTCTTGGTCTGAGTCTGGCTCTTGGTCTGAGTCGGGCTCTGGGGCTGAGTCTGGCTCTTGGTCTGAGTCTGGCTCTTGGGCTGAGTCTGGCTCTTGGTCTGAGTCTGGCTCTTGGGTCTGAGTCTGGCTCTGGTCTGGTCTGGTCTTGAGTCTGGGGCTCTGGGGCTGAGTCTGGCTCTTGGTCTGAGTCTGGCTCTTGGGCTGAGTCTGGCTCTTGGTCTGAGTCTGGCTCTTGGTCTGAGTCTGACTCTGGTCTGAGTCTGGCTCTTGGTCTGAGTCTGGCTCTTGGTCTGAGTCGGGCTCTGGGGCTGAGTCTGGGTCTTGGTCTGAGTCTGGCTCTTGGGCTGAGTCTGGCTCTTGGTCTGAGTCTGGCTCTTGGTCTGAGTCTGACTCTGGGTCTGAGTCTGGCTCTTGGTCTGAGTCGGGCTCTGGGGCTGAGTCTGGCTCTTGGTCTGAGTCTGGCTCTTGGTCTGAGTCTGACTCTGGGTCTGAGTCTGGCTCTTGGTCTGAGTCTGGCTCTTGGTCTGAGTCTGGCTCTTGGTCTGAGTCCGGCTCTTGGTCTGAGTCTGGCTCTGGGGCTGAGTCTGGCTCTGGGGCTGAGTCTGGCTGTGGGGCTGAGTCTGGCTCTGGGTCTGAGTCTGGCTCTTGGTCTGAGTCTGGCTCTGGGGCTGAGTCTGGCTCTTGGTCTGAGTCTGGCTCTTGGTCTGAGTCTGGCTCTGGGTCTGAGTCTGGCTCTTGGGCTGAGTCTGGCTCTTGGTCTGAGTCTGGCTCTGGGTCTGAGTCTGGCTCTTGGTCTGAGTCTGGCTCTTGGTCTGAGTCTGGCTCTTGGTCTGAGTCTGGCTCTGGGTCTGAGTCTGGCTCTTGGGCTGAGTCTGGCTCTGGGGCTGCGTCTGGCTCTGGGGCTGGGACTCGGGCACAGGTGGACGGTGGAAGGTGCTGGTCGATGGACCTTCATCACCACCTCCAATCTCCTGTTAAATAGCAGGTAAATAGCAAATCAAATAACAGTTGGAGACACTCGTACAAAAGCAGAGACAGACATGAAAGCGGGTGTCGGGGCTCACCTCCAGCTGCTGTCCTACTGCCTGAGGCAGCGAGATCCTGGAGGGCATCTTAGCCTTTGTCGCCCTTAGAGCCTTCCTCAGCTTAGCCCTGAGAGAGCTGATGGTGTCTCTTAAATTTTCATTCTCTTCCTCCTTCCTGCGGAGCTGCTCACAGTAGCTGCAGAGAAAGAACACATCTGTGTGAGTGTCTGGCTGCTGCAGATGTGAGCAGAAGAAAACCGGACAGGACCGTGACCACTTACCCCCTCATCACCTCCCGACACTCCAGGTTGTCACAAACAAACAGAGGAGACATGGCGGGAGGCTCGTCCAAGATGGCCTCCCTCTCAGACTCTTCCTCGAGGTCAAGAGTGGATACCATGGCCGGCGTTGGGTTTGTGGCCCTGAGCTGAGCCAGAAGGTGGAGGCTCTCCTTCCTCTTGGCTAGCAGCGTCATGGCGGCTCTCTCCTCGACACTCAGCTCTGTGTGTGTGATTTTAAGTGTCTGCCCAACCGCTGCATCTTATAATCACAGCCGGTGACTGGACAGCTGCATTTCCGGAAGTTTACTCTTCCAGAAGCCATATGGAGGAGGATGCCACGCTCCTCCTTATTAGTAATCAGGTGCATGACCTGCAAATGTCTTCTTAGTACACTGTACATTTGAAGACAAATGGGGCAGGTATACATTTTTCTGAAAAGAGAAGAAAAATCTGTCATTATACTTCATGCAAATGCTTGCTTTCTTTCTTTAAACTTTGTCATTTTCGAGGTTAAAAAAAACACACACACACACACACACACACCCATAATGCTTGACCTTCAGTGGCAGATAAACAACTTAAAGGTGGGGTAGATGTTCTTTTTTTGCAGCACTTTTTACAATATTGCCTGAAAACCTTTTCACATTCCCATTACACCCACTGAAATAAAATGTTTGCAAAAAAAAACTAAACATTTTGGTCCGGTCTAGAGGGTATAATCAGAGAAAAACTCTAACCAATCAAAATAGTGATCATCATTACTTTCATTGGCTGCCTAATACATCCATCAAATATCAATGCACTCCCACCCCCCCCACCCCCCGACTTAGATTGCTGGAACCGTTTTTTCAAAGAACACCCACCCCTCCCTCCCTGTTAGAAAGACATTCACAGATTCGGCTTTCCCGGATCAATAAGTCTGAAGCCACACATCGTCAAAACACAAATGATGCCTGATGATTTATACAAAAGTAAGCAGTCCTGCGAGCTCGATGTAAAATATTGACGAAAATGCGCAGCCGGCAGCCGTGCGAGTGCCCAGGGACCGTCTGTAAATTGCAACAAAAGAAAAACACGCTGGACACAAAAATCAATAATTCCACATCAGATTTCCCCTCATGGTCATACTACAACAGCTATTATGTAACAAAAACATTTGGCATAATTTTGGTGATTTTTTAAAATTATTATTAATCATTAATAGCTTATATGATGATCAATAACTTCACTGTTTTACACTGCAGACACTCAAAGCTCACTACACAATTCAGCAGTCTCCTTATGGTCATACTACAACACATTTTTTGAACAAAAAAGGTTTGTTATAATTTTAGTGATTTTTTAAAAATTAATCATTAATAACTTCCATTCGGATCAATAACTCCACTGTTTTACATTGCAGCGACTCCAAACTCACTACACACATCAAGAGTCTCCTTAAGGTCATACTACAACAGTTGTTTTGAACAAAAAAGGTTTGGTATAATTTTGGTTATTTTTAAAAATATTATTAATCATTAATAACTTATATAATGATCAATAACTCCACTGTTTTACACTGTAGAGACTCCAAACTCACTACACACACCCTTCATCAGTCTCCTTATGGTCATACTACAACAGCTGTTTTGAACAAAAAAGGTTTGGCATAATTTTGGTGAATTTTTATTGGGAATATTAATCACCAGTCATTTCAATACTGATCAATAACTTCACTGTTTTATACTATAGACACTCCAAACTCACTACACACATCAAGAGTCTCCTTAAGGTCATACTACAACAGCTGTTTTGAACAAAAAAGGTTTGGCATAATTTTGGTGATTTTTAAATTATTATTAATCATTAGTAACTTATATAATGATCAATAACTTCACTGTTTTACTCTGCAGACACTCAAAACTCACTTCACACATAAAGAGTCTCTTTATGGTCATACTACAACAGCTGTTTTGAACTATTTTCTTGATTATAACCTAAATCACTTAAGTTTTTACATCAATAGCTATGGCGTTGTACTGCCAAAAACACTGCTTTTATGCATTCAGTGTTTTCTTTTCTGTCTGTTTTAGTCACATGATGACGTTTAGTGGTACCAGGTATTAAAATGAACAAGAAACTGAAGAAAAAATGGTGGTCTCATAATTTTTTCCATGACTGTATAGCGATACAGACTGATCAAGTTAATATTTTATTTGCCTTTCTGTTTAGGTTGGTTAAGAAAAAATGAGAAATGAGCTTCTGATGAGGAAAAGACCCTGTAATAAAGTTATGAGCTATCACTCATCACAAAGAAACACACTTAAAGGTGGAGTAGGTGTTGTTTGAAAAACGGTTCCAGCAATCCAACTCAAGTGAGATTTTGAAAATAAACACTCCCTCCCTCCTCCCAAAGGCTCCGCCTCCTCCTCTTCAGCTCACCCCTCGAAAACCACGCCTTCACATGATTCACGACTGCATGAACCATAGGGAGGGAGGGAGGGAGGGGTGATATTTGATGGACGTATTAGGCAGCCAATCAAAATAGTGATGATCACTTTTTTGATTGGTCAGAGTTTTTCTCTGATTATACCCTCTAGACTGGACCAAAATGTTTAGTTTTTTTTGCAAACATTTTATTTCAGTGGGTGCAATGGAAATGTGAAAAGGTTTTCAGGCAATATTGTAAAAAGTGTTGCAAAAAAACAACACCCACCCCACCTTTAATCTGGACTGATTAGTCAGGCCTCAGTGGTTCATAGGCCGTACAAGCCCCTACGCCCCGTCACGGCTCAGTCCATGTAGAGGTTTTTTTTTTGTTTTTTTTGGTTCTGCAAACGCAGGTTTTTTTTTATGCAAATTTTTTTTTTCTGCAAATGCAGGTATTTTAATGTTTTTTTTTTTTTTTTTGGTTATGCAACTGCAAGTTTTTTTTTAATGCTTTTGTTTTTTTTTAACAATTTTAAAACAAAAACATATAATTAACAGAACAAAAACAAATTAAAAGACAAACACAACTTATGACACAACACAGCAACAGCAACAGCGCTTGTCCTTTTTCTCTTCCTCCTCCTCCTGCTGCCCCTGGTGGCCATTTTCGTCTGGCCCCTGGTGGCCATTTTGATCCTGCTCCTGGTCGCTGGACTCTAACTCCTCATCATCCCAGGGTTGTGGTCCAACCAGGGAAAAAATATCGACGGAGGAGGTGGACCAGCAAACTGGTTCGTCCTCCACGTGGGATTCACAATCCTCGTCGGTGTCGTAGGACAGAACTGGCTCCAGTCCGACCGTGTCTAGGGGTTCTGGCCTAGATGGGAGGTGAATGACACGAAGCGGGGGAGGAGGCAGGGGAATAACGGAGCCCTCACAGACAAAGCGGATGCACGCGAGCGGCAGTCCAAACTCCTCCATGTCTGCGATCCAAATGAGCCTCTTAACGAGCGTCTGCTGATATAAACTGTTCTGTTAAACTTTGCTGCTGTTTCAGCAGAACACCTGTATTGTATTTAGGTTTTTATTTATTTATTATTTTTAAATATACATGTCTACAATACATATATTTCATATATATATGAAATTTAATTTAATTTATTTTTATTTTATTTTATTTGTTAAAGTTTTAAGTTTAAAGCTATTGAAGCTTGTGTAATTTTTTTTTCATCCACTAACATTGTTATATGACTTTTTTTCTCAAAAGAAGTGACTGGCTGCTCTCAGCTCATTCAGAAGCTGACTTTTGATGTGAACACATGCAATAAAAGGTAAGTCTGCTCCACTATCACTGTGAGTGCTGTTTAAGCAGAGTCCTGCACACGGTGTCTTAGTGGTCAGAACTGTTGCCTCACAGCTAGAAGGTTCCTGGTTCCAACCTCAGCAGGTCTTTCTGTGTGGAGTTTGCATGCTGGCACGGCTTTTTCTCCAGGTACTACTCCGGTTTTTCTCCCACAGTCCAAAGACCTGCATGTCAGGTAAATTGTGGTTCTAAATTACCTGTAGGAGTGAATGTGAGTGTGCGTGGTTGTTTGTCTGCATGTGGTCCTGCGATGGACTGGAGACCTGTCCAGGTGGACCCCTGCCTTTCACCCGTAGATGGCTGGGATAGGCTCCAGCAGATCCCTGTGACCCTTCGGAGGATGAAACGGGTGTAGATAATGGATGGATGGATGTCATGTTAAAAATAAAAGTTTACACCCTTCACATTTCTTGTATTATTTTATTATTCTGAAAAATTATTGGTGCTTTTATCCATCCTCCTGCATTTCATCAAATACTCATGCTGTACGCACCTCTGACACACCCCCCTGAGTGGGTGGGTTTCTGGGGTCCAATTTTGCTCTCTATTCACCTTTTGGCCACCGTCACAGTCACAGGGCCCCCCAGAGCCCCCCAGGGCTGTGTGACCATCTATTTTGGGACATTTCTGAAGATTTTGGGTTTTGGACCCAAAAAAAATCGCAAAGTGTCGGCTTCTTCTGTACAGTGAGCAACTTATCTGCTGATATAAACTGTTCTGTTAAACTTTGCTGCTGTTTCAGCAGAACACCTGTATTGTATTTAGGTTTTTATTTATTTATTATTATTAAATATACATGTCTACAATACATATATTTGTGATCCATTCATTTGAATCAGATGTGCTGAAGGAGGGAAACATCTAAGACTTGCAGGACAGCAGCCCTCCAGGACTGGATTTGCCATATATACCATATGCAGTTCAATGTACCGTGGAAAGGAGAGTTTGTTCATCACCAAAACAGAGTGAATTCTAGATTTAAAGAGTTGATTTTTTGACACATGTATACTTTTTCATTTAAGCACTTTTAGGATACAATTTAAAATTAAATCTTACTTTAAAGATAATCTTACACACTAACAGCCTAACAAGAACTTAAAGTCCAAGTAGACTTTATTTTGAAGCAGGTTAATATGTGTTAAAACAGCATTATATCAAAGAACTGCATGTATCCAGCAACTTGAGGAAACAAATGACATCCTCAGGGCTTAAAGTAAAAAAAAAGTCCTGAGCCTGAATTTTTTCCGCAGCAACTACTTAATTCAGTAAAGGGCAATTTGTACAAGAAAAAAAAAAAAGCAACTTCTCCATTATTTTTGTTCAAAACAACGGGAAATTAACTTGTTGAACTTTTCAACTTTTTGCCACAGTTCAGGCTTCAAACATGAGGATTTTTTTGTCAAGAATCCACAAGTGGGAAACAATTGTGAAGTGGAACAAAATTTATTGGATATTTTAAACTTTTTTAACAAATAAAAAACTGAAAAGTGGGGCGTGTAATATTATTCGGCCCCCTGTGTTAATCCTCTGCAGCGCCACCTTCTGCTGCAGTTCCAGCTCCAGTCTCTTGGGGTTTGTCTCTATCAGTTTAACTCATCCAGAGACTAAATTCTGGTCCATTCTGGGGTCTTTAACCTCTCCTGATTGTCTGTATTCTTGAGTATCTTATCTCCTCCTGCCTTAGCATCCAGGAGTGTTTTGACAAGCTTAAAAGTATGAAACATCCAAAGTTATTGAAATACAGATTTATTCAGGCATCCAAACACATCTCTCAATCCATTTACAATTTTTCAGTTTGCAGCTAATATAAACCTAACTGTATTAAAATCAGAACGTAACGTTGAATTTGCAAGGTAAAATTGTGAAATGAAATGGCTGTGTCTCACACAGATTTTAGACTGGCCCCCCTTCATTCACAAACCATTTTACACAAGATAAAGCCAAGCAATTTTATGTAAATAAAGTGAAAATATAACCTCTTTGGCCTGTAAGGATATGTCATCATTTGACTCCCTACTTGGGGACATCATCCAGGTGTCATCTATGCATCGCCTTTTAGGGGACATGAACGAAAGCTCGCTGTCTGACGGACATGATGACACAGAAAGAGAGTCTGAGCAGGAGGACCGTACCGGAGAGTCTGAGGAGAAAGCAGCAATTCAAAGAAATAGTGAACCACAATTACATAATTTGTGTCTACAATGAAAGAATAATTTTGTGTGCAATTTTATTCAAGCATGAAAAAAAAAAGGAAAAACAAAACCTTCTGTACTGTACTTCAGCAGTTTTAGTTGTATTAAATAAGCTAGGCCTAATTTTATAGTGCTACTGTTACCCTCAACAGAAGAAGCATCAGTGAGGGTCCAGACAAAGTCGGATTTCTCCTCCAGAATTTCACTGAAGACATCTTCATCCACTTCTGTCCCAGTTTCATCCACAAGATATACATTTGTTTCTTCAGGGATGTCAAACTTCTGTTTGGCTGTAAAAAGCACATGTATTTTAGGAGAGTAATACATTTTTCAAATATAGAATACTGTCATTTCTTTGGAGTGAGATTTGTACCAGTCACTGCTGAAGCTTCTCCTGGCTCCTCCCTGGAGGGTCTTCGGGAAACTTTCCCGCTTTGGCTGCGCTGGCACCTCACACCTGGACTTGGATACATCTAGAAGATGGAGGGGAGGAAAGATTCAAACTGCACTGCATCTGCACTAATTTTACAATATAACAACTGACAACAATTAGTTATAACCATCAGACTGTGTAAACACACACTAACATTTTAGCCTGGGAGAGTATTTTAGGTTATTTTAATTTAACCTGAGCAATAGATCCAAATTACCTTGTACACAAAATATTAAAACTCTGTCCCCATCTCCATACACTACTGAAGAAGTCTAAGCAATATCTCTTAAATGCACCTTATAGCAAAATGTCAGTTTTTGTCATTTATTGTTCTTTTTAATATGTAACTTAGTAAACTACGCAGCAACAATTTCCATACCATGTGGAGCAGCTCTGCTGGAGGTCACTGGTGATGGTTCAGGCTCTCTCCTGTCCCTGTCACTGTCTGAGCCCTGCATGATGTCCTGTCTCTTGCTTTCTCCATCCTTCATATCTTCATCATCAGAGCCCAACATCAATATTGTAGATGGTGATCTGCACAAATGTGTACATGCTGTTTAAAGCCTGGTCACACGAGATGAACTCATATTCACCCGGATAGTCAGTTGTAACTGGGACAGTAGAGCCTGAGGGGTTAAGGTCATCTGCAGTCAAGTTAGCAGGTCAATCACAAAGCTTAAGCCAGTTTCTGATCAAGGACCTCAGCTGTCCATGGCTGTCTGTGCATGTTATTCTTGATTGGACTGGTCCAGATGGAGGGAGTTACTACATTCTGACACAGGTCCCTGACTCAGTGGTAGACTCTCAAATTCCTGCTCCTTCATATTTTATTTCCCTCCTTTCTGGCTTTGGAGTCCAGCTACCACTGCTCAGAACAGATAAGACAAGTATTTTCAATCAGCTGTCGAAAAGGCCAAAATTTTTTTTTTTCAAAACATGGCAGTGACTTGTTTAAGGTTACAGATATAATTGTGCAGGAAACTGACTCAATCCATCATACTCACCATAATCCTTTTGTTCAGAGCAGAACCATAAATGCTTGGATTCTGATAGAAGTGAAGAACTTTAAGTTTTCCTTGGCCAGCTCTTGAAGATGGCTGCCAGGTGTGCCTCTGTACAAGTTGGATCTGTTTAAATACAAAACAGCACAAATCATTTTCAAATCAAGGAATAATCTACTAGCAAAAAATATCAGGAATGTTCACAGAGAAGGAGGCTACAATCTAAGGGAAGAACTCAATTTAAGAAAACATAAACATAAACAAAAGCAGGTTAATGTCCCAGTAATGTGCAGGCTTAGTGTGGCCAGCTGCAGATCGCTGTAATGCACTGTAGATTGAGTGATGAAACCACAAAACCACTGATGAACTTTCTGCAACCTATAATGATGTCCAGTCAATAAAATATCAAATCAAATTTTACTTACAATACTGTTGCAGCTCCGTACATCTGAGCAACACTTGGTCCTGAAGATGAATGCTGCAAAGCCGTCACTCCTGCTTTCCCACACTTCTGCCAGGTGCTTTTGGCACGAGAGCCAAAGTCAACCAGCTGGTCATCTTCTGAGGCTGCTTGAGCAGTGCGTTTTTCTGACTCGTAACACAGAAGAGACTGTATGTCATCAAAGGTGCAGGCATATCCTACAAAGGACAACAGGCTGGCCTGCCTGATGAGGTAGATCGTGTAGCCTACATCATTTTCCAAAAGACACCTGATTGATTTTCCCTTATACTTGCCAAACTGCAGGATATATTCCCCCAGAACCTCTGTCCAGTCTGAGGCGTCCCCTCCTCTCTGACGGACCACAGTCAGAGCATGTTGCTTGACAATGTCCTCCTTTAGAGGTGCAGACTTGTCTTGCAGTGAAGGGTTGTCTTTTATCAGCATCAGTGGGATCCTGACGGAGGTAACCTCGAGGTGCCTTGCTAAAAACAACAGTCATCTTTCCAGGGAAAAAAAATGGGCTTTTTATGCATGTTGACCTGTGACATATGCAAAAGAAACAGTGTTAAATGTAAGTCTTTACTTTTCACATCACAAGTTTTATACTATTGCATCTCCAATTTGGACAGCAGGGTAAAATATCCCTCCATTAGCCCTTTCATGTCTGCAGGACATCTATGAGTATAGAGCCATCAGGAGGGCCATCAACACCATCAGAGACCCCCCCCCCCCCACAACAGCACCTCTTCACACTCTGGATAAGATGATACACACATGTGAAATGCAGGACCACAGGTTCAAATACTTTTTTTTTTTTGCAATATGGAAAAAAAGAATTTATTGCCAGTGATTCAAACAACGTAACTGAACCTTTTAACATCCAGAATGGAAAAACGTTCACAAAACTCAAAAGATTATTTTTCTTTTACATTTTGAAATCCTCAGTGGAAGAACATTGTACATGAAATGAAATGTTTTTATCATTCAGCTGACAGAGACAGCAATGCAAGCAGAAACATGACACATTTTAATCATAAAATCAAAAAATGCTGTTAATGGAGTTTGCATTATTTGCAGAATGCTTTAAGCTTTAACACACAGCCGTAGTTAAATCCTGCCAACCTGTGTAGT
Organism: Hirundichthys speculiger; assembly: GCA_018398805.1. Lineage (NCBI taxonomy): Eukaryota > Metazoa > Chordata > Actinopteri > Beloniformes > Exocoetidae > Hirundichthys > Hirundichthys speculiger. Next base: position 13,285 of record JAGFBZ010001340.1, on the reverse strand, counting down.
AATCACAGTGATGGTCGGCCTGTTGGCCCTGACCTTCACCTCGCGACTCACCTGACACCAGACGCATGGGTAGCACCAGAATATTTTACAGCAGTCATCACAGCATGAGCCAGGGATGTTGTGGCGCTCTCTAATGGATGAGCGGAGCGTGCAGGACACCACACAGCAGATATCCAGGAGTGGCCAGCAGCAACACCAGCCATGGTCACTGACAGTCTTGTACTGCATGCAAGGGAAACAAAAAAGAGCGCAGCAACAGGTTCCCATATCAGCGCAGCAGTCACAGATGCCGGTGTTCCATGTTCCAGGGCCATGGTGGGTGGTGGTGGTGGTGGTGATCATCATGCTTGGAGTGGCACCCTTTCAAAGTTCCCGTGAGAAAACTGAGTGTGGACAGCTTGGTGATAACCTGAGAGTGAAGAGAAGAGGGTTGAACTGAGGTCTCCCGTCAGAACGGTTAAGATCAGTTTCGTTTTCAGTTAAACAAACCCACAAAAAATCTCAAAGACTGTTTTTACCCTCAGACCAGAAGTTCAAATAAGCTTCAACACTGACCACAGTAATATTCACACAAAACAATCACCGACCGGGAGCATTTACTGCAATGTCACTACTTTTACTTTGAGTACTTTGTGTAAGTTATCCTGCATCGTTTTACTCACATGAAGTCTGAAATACTTGTAGTGTATTATTTTCAGAGTGTGGCTGAATACTTTCTCCACAGCTCAGCCTTTGCACAAAGGCTGTCTGCATATTACATACTTACAGTGTACTATGTTGTAAGTACACAACATTAGTATGAAAAGCCCTCAGACCAGGCAGCTATAAAGAAACACTGTTTCTTGTCAAGCCAAGGGCTGCCTCCGCTTGTCTGGACCAGAGTGCTCATGCAGGCTGTGACCCAACTGTAACATAACAATCAAAAGCACAACTACATTATACATCCAATTTTTATGGATATGTCAGACAGAAATCTTTAATAGCACAGTTGGAGGATTACTTAAAAATGGAAAAGACAGTGTATGGACCAGTAAACCTGACTGGTTAGAAATGTGTGCAATTGATTAAATTATGTGCCACGTGTGTTTGTTTACATGAGAACAGCATGTAGTGAGAACAGGAGCCTGGAGGAAAGTATTGCCAGTCAACTACGTAGCCAAAACTAGCACCGCGTTCAGCAGTACTATAGTGATCCACGGTAGTACCGTTGTGTAGAATTTATGGTTTAGTAGCAACTGTGATTTTTGAAAACGAAGTTTGAACTCGTATTCATCCGGATAGTCAGTTGTAACTGGGACAGTAGAGCCTGAATGCTCCTGTATTTGGCTCCATCCATCTTCCATCAGTTTTAACCATCTTCCCTGTCCCTGCTGAAGAAAAGCAGGCCCAGACCATGATGCTGCCACCACCATGTTTGACAGTGGGGATGGTGTGTTCAGGGTGATCAGCTGTGTTGCTTTTACTCCAAACATATCGTTTTGCATTGTGGCCAGAAAGTTCTATTTTGGTTTCATCTGACCAGAGCTCCTTCTTCCACATGTTTGGTGAGTCTCCAGGTGGCTTGTGTCAAACTTTAAACTAGACTTTTTATGGATATCTTTGAGAAATGTCTTTCTTCTTGCCTCTCTTCCATAAAGGCCAGATTTGTCCAGTGTAGGACTGATTGTTGTCCTCTGGACAGACTGTCCCACCTCAGCTGTAGATCAGTTCATCCAGAGTGATCATGGGCCTCTTGGCTGCATCTCTGATCAGTCTTCTCCTTGTTCCAGATGAAAGTTTAGAGGGACGGCCGGGTCTTGGTAGATCTGCAGTGGTCTGATACTCCTTCCATTTCAGTCTGATTGCTGCTCAGAGCTCCTTGAGATGTTTAAAGCTGGAAAATCTTTTTGTATCCACATCCAGCTTTAAACTTCTCCACAACAGTATCTGGGACCTGCCTGGTGTGTTCCCATGATGCTCTCTGAGCTTTAACCAGAACCCTGAGACGATCACAGAGCAGGTGCATTTATACGGAGACTTGATTCCACACAGGTGGATCTATTGATCATCATCAGTCATTCAGGATCAACATTGGATCATTCAGAGATCCTCACTGAACTTCTGGAGTCAGTTTGCTGCTCTGAAAGTAAAGGGGCCCAATAATATTACACGCCCCACTTTACAGTTTTATATTTGTTGAAAAAGTTTAAAATATCCAATAAATTTCATTCCACTTCACGATTGTGTCCCACTTGTTGATTCTTGAAAAAAAACTTGAAATTTTATATCTTTATGTTTGAAGCCTGATGTGTGGAATGATGTCGTCATCACGTGGTTACGCCACGTACGTAAATACCATGACAACGGTTAGGGCCGCTGGCATGTAAGCATTTTATCTCGTTGCATCGTTTAATAAAAACTTCCTGTTTTGAAGTGACGCCTTTGTCAGAGCTGTTCTACATGGTGTCAGAAGTTAAAAATCGGAAACGTTCCTGTTGCACTCTACATAGGCCCAGTTAGTTCAAGTATTTATTTAGTTAGTAGCGCGATTCCGTGGACTACGAGTGTGCCCCCCCCCCAGCAACCGCTAGCAAGTATGGCTGATGGATTCCGCCGTCCGGACCCGCTTGTGTTCGACGACAAAATTGCGGACACAACTGGCGAGTATTTGAACAGGAATATGACATTTTCATCGCGGCTGCACACAGCGACAAGCCCGACCGGACCAAAGCCTACATACTCCTCAATTTGGCAGGAAGCCAGGCTATCGAAAGGGAACGCACGTTCACCTATGTACCGCCTGAACTGGATGCAGCGCGGGAGTGGTGACCCGTCCGGCAGAGTCACGGGAGGACCCGGAATGTTTAAAAAGAAAGTTCAGGTACCTCTGCAGTCCACAGACAAACATCACAATGGAGAGGCATGCATTCAACACAAGGAACCAAAAACCCGGTGAGACCATAGAGGCTTATATAAGCGCACTCCGAAACAAGGCTAAAACGTGTGACTTTGGAGCATTGCATGATGATTTAATTCGTGACCGGCTGGTTGTTGGCATTAGCTCCGATAGCGTGAGGAAGATACTGCTGAGAGAGTGTGATTTAACACTAATAAAGGCTATCAAAATATGTCCAATCAATGAACAAATGGAACAACATACTAAAACTCTATCAACAACGCCACGTAGTTCAACAAATGTGGATGTAATACGCCAAGACCGCAGAATGCAAAAAAACAGCTCGCCACAAGCAGTACAAAGACCATTCCAGTTCCAAATCAGACAACATTAATTGCACCAACTGTGGACATGAACATCCGGCAAAGAAGGAACTCTGTCTGGCATATGGGAAGCAATGCAACTACTGCAAAAAGCTCAATCACTTCAAAAACTACTGCAGATCGGCAGCAAGAATCAAGCAGCACAAATCTGTCAACCAAATAGACCAGGCAGACTCCGACAGTGACGGCGAGGATTCTGAATCATTCGACATCGACGGACTTTCACCTGCTGCAAATGAAATAAACACACTGTCTGCTGATGATGTGAAGGAAGAGAACTACACTGTAATGTAAAAATCAATGGAAAGACAGTCAAACTGAAAGTAGACACTGGCGCAAAGTGTAATGTCATCTCCCTGGACGCATTCAGGTATGTGAAAAACACAGAAAAAATAAACAAAGACAAGGCCAGGCTCATTGCTTATGGAGGTACGGTGATAAACACTGAGGGGACTGTGTTGTTCGAGTGCCAGACAAGTGGCCAAAGATCCTACAACCTGCGTTTTTATGTGGTAAATGGTAAAGTGCAACCACTGCTAGGGCTCCCGGACTGCATGAAGATGGACCTGATGACTCTAAAAGACCAAGGTTTCCAGGTGAACGTGATTGGATCGAGCTCCTCTCAAAAGTGGTTTGATAACTATGCTGAGCTTTTCAATGGCGAACTTGGTTCACTCCCAGTAACCTACCACATGAAACTGGACCAGAATGTGACACCTGTCATCCGGCCTCCTCGCCGCATTCCAGTCGCCATGATGGACAAAGTGAAAGCAGAGCTGAAAAAAATGGTGGTGCAGCAAGGAGTCATCACGCCCATCTCAGAACCCACTGAATGGGTATCCTCAATGGTAGCCACACACAAAAAGGACACTGACAAGATCCGTGTGTGCATCGACCCAAGAGATCTAAATGAAGCAATCATGTGCCCCCATCATCCCATGCGTACAGTCGAGGAAGTTGCTGCACAAATGGCCGGCGCAATCTGTGCTTGATGCCAAGAGCTCCTTTTGGCAGGTCAAACTGGACCAAAGGTCGTCATTCCTCACCACTTTCGCCACTCCATTTGGGCGATATCGATACCTGAGAATGCTATATGGTATCAATGCAGCATCTGAGGTCTTTCAGAGATCCATGGAGCAAATATTTGCTGGTCTCCCTTGTGCAATAATTGTTGATGACATCATAGTTGGAGGAAAAGATCTTAAAAGAGCACGACGAGAACCTACAAAAAGTGCTCGACAGGGCACGGAACGTGAAATTGAGGCTGAACCCCCAAAAATGCAGATTCCAGCTGAAGGAAGTCAGCTACGTTGGCGACGTGTTCACTGAACAAGGGCTGAAACCCGATCCAGCAAAGATCCAGGCGATCACTGACATCCCGCCTCCCCAGGATAAAGCTGCTCTACAACGCTTCCTGGGTATGATAAACTGCCTGGGAAAGTTCATTCCAAACCACAGCAACGTTGCAGCACCTCTCCACCAGCTCCTGCATAAAGACACAGCATGGACTTGGACTGAACAACAGCAAAATGCATTTGACACTCTGAAACAGTGTGTGACGTCACCTCCAGTGCTCCGGTACTATGACGTACAAGCACCAGTCACTCTGACATGTGACGCTTCACAGTATGGCCTTGGTGGTGCATGTCTCCAGAACGGCAGCCCTGTCGCTTATGCCTCTCGTACCCTCACAGAAACAGAAAAAAACTATGCACAAATTGAAAAAGAGCTGCTTGCTGTCGTCTTTACCTGTTTCAAATTCTATGACTACATATACGGAAAACCAGTGATTGTGGAAACAGACCATCAGCCTCTGGTCTCCATCCTGAAGAAACCTCTCCACACAGCGCCTGCACGTTTACAACGCATGATGCTGAAGCTACATAAGTTCAACCTCACATTAGTTTACAAGAAAGGAAAGGAATTGCACCTGGCAGACATGCTGTCCCGTGCACCGAGCAACACCATAGCTTCACACGCCACTGAATGTGAGGACTTTGAGGTGATGACTGTGTAGCACATCTCATCCAGTCGTCAGGAAGAACTCCGCACACATACAGCGAAAGACGCCTCCCTTCAGGCCCTGAGCAACATCATCAAGCATGGATGGCCAGATAGGTTGAGCAAAGTACCCGACACTGTGAAAGAATTCTTCCTGTTCCGTGATGAGCTCTGCGTGGAAAATGGAATAATCATGAAAGGTACAAGAGCAACAATTCCACAAACACTGCACAAAGAATATCTCATGCTGCTCCACAAAGGACATCCCAGTGCTGAAGCCAACAAGCGGCGAGCACGCAATATAGTTTAGTGGACCACAATGGCGAGAGACATTGACAATTTGGTACAATCATGCAGCACTTGCAATGCCCTTAAACCACGTCAGCAAAAGGAGCCAATGCAACTACACACAGTCCCAGAGCTCCCCTGGTCAACAGTGGCAACAGATCTGTTTGAGTGGAACAGCCAGCACTACCTGGTCCTCGTAGACTCCTATTCAGGATGGTATGAACTGGATCCAATTAAGAAAATCACATCACAATGTGTAATTAACAAGCTGAAACGTCACTTCTCAGTCCACGGAGTCCCCCACAAGCTGCTGTCAGACTGTGGAACACAATTCACTGGTCAGATGTTCCAAGACTTTGCGAAAAGCTGGGATTTCACTCATGTCACCAGCAGTCCTGAGTATCATCAAGCAAACGGGCTGGCAGAGAGAGCCGTACGGAGCGCAAAACGACTGCTGGAAACATCCAAAAGGGACGGTACTGACCTGTTCCTCAATCTTCTGAGCATCAGAAATGTCCCACGAGACGGCACGCTGGCTCACCTGCACAAAGACTGATGTCCAGAGAGACGCGCACAAATATGCATATCAGCAGGCACCTGCTTAAGCCGATGTCCAAAAATCCCGAGTTGATCCACTCCCACTTGTCAAAGAAGAGGCAAGCACAAAAAATATTCTACAATCGTGGCAGCCGGCCACTTTCCCCGCTTCAAAGCTCCCAAGTAGTGCGCCTGCAAACAGAGAAGGGACATGACAAAACTGGCATCATCAAAAGAATCGCAGCAGCACCACGGTCTTAGGTGGTGGAATCAGGAGGCAAAGAATACCTGCTGCCAGTCACAGAACCACCACCAACAGAGCCAGAACCAGACCCAGCGTCACTGGCAGACTCACCAATGCAGAAGACCAGCAGTGAGACTGTGCCCAGTCCACCTGCATCTCCTCTCAGGCATGTTGCCGTGCACACTGAGCGCACACACCTGGCCTCCTTGGAGAGCCACCTCTCCCACAAGTCACCGAGCCCTCCCTGGCCCGTTCCAGGTTTGGTAGAACTCCTGAAGCTTAATCCCAAGTATGACTGTTAAAAGAAAAAAGCATAGCAATACTGTTGCCCCAGTACAATACAGAGACTGTGACATTTACTGAAACTGATGGTTTCATGGTTTCCTATGTTTTGTGTTGAAATGTAGATATATTTGCAAGCCAGGCATAAGTTCATTTTCAAACTACATCTGTTATGTGGTGTCATTGAAAGTTATTTTACTAATTGTTAATTTATCACAGTAGGTTCACTCTCAGGAATGTGACATGTATTCACATACCAATGTTCTATACTAAAGAAGGGGGATGTAGAATGATGTCGTCATCACGTGGTTACGTAAATACCATGACAACGGTTAGGGCCGCTGGCATGTAAGCGTTTTATCTCATTGCATCGTTTTTAATAAAAACTTCCTGTTTTGAAGTGACGCCTTTGTCAGAGCTGTTCTATAAAATGAATGAATAAAAGTCCATATCCTGGGCTGATGTGTGTTTCATCAAAATCAGAGCATTTATGGGGAAGTTATAACGATTATAACAGATTTAGCCTTTATGAGGACTCAGGGAGCAGACCTTCTTGAGTTATCTGAACACAGACAGACAGATAAACGGCACCAAAACCATAACCCTCCTTGGCGGAGGTACTAAAGCAGGTCTTGCTAATCTTTGATTTAGGTGAATTTAAAAACACTGGTTAAGATTTTCTGACCTGAGTACAGCCACTATTCTCTGATATATGACTTAATCTTTCCAGCAAGGACGTAATGTTTTTGTCATCGTTTATCTCTGTCGGTGTTCAAGATAACTCTAAAAGTTATGGATGGATTTTGATGACATTTTCAGGAGTTGTCAGAAATGTGAATAGGAATATGTGGCTTTAATGGCTGACAAATATAACCACAAGTTTAATCTGGACTCATTAGTTAGGCGTCAGTGGTCCTGAGTTCTGTCCAGTTCTGTCCAGAACTCAGGACCACTGATACCCATAAGCCCCTACGCCCCGTCACGGCTGAGTCCCTGTAGGGGTTTTTTTTTTTTGTCTGCAACGCAGGTTTTTTGATTTATTTTTAATATTTTTTTGCACTGTAAACAGTTTTTTTTTCTTTTCCAAACTGAGGGTTTTTAATATATTTTTCTTTTTTTTTACTGCAAACCGCAGGCTTTTTTTTAAAAAAAACAAATTTAGAACTTAAGAACTAAAACAATTAAAAAAAAGACAAAAATACATTTAAATTGGAACTCCCCTCCTCCTCCAGTCCATCACCTGAAACTCGCTCTCCTTCCTCCTCCCTCCTTCCTCCCCTTACTGCTCTCCTTCCTCGTTTTCTTCCTCATCTCATTCCCCATCTCCTTCCTCCTCCCTCTCTTCCTCCTGTCCTTCATCCTCCTCCTCTTCTTCCTCATCCTCCTCCCAAATTACTGGCAGGTAGAAAATGGACTCGGACAGAGTACCTAACCCGCTGTCCGGGTCCAACTCAGGCAACTCTGCCAAGTCCTCTTCCTCTGAGCTGGAGGAAGATGAGGAAGATGAGGACGTAGGAGACAAGGAGTCCTCCTCGTCTTCTACGTCCTCATCTTCCTCCCAAATTACAGGCAGGTGGAAACTGGACTCGGACAGAGTACCTAAACCGCTGTCCGGGTCCAACTCAACAGGTTGAGGCAACTCTGCCAAGTCCTCTTCCTCTGAGCTGCAGGACGAATAAAACAAGGAGTCCTGCTCGTTTTCACCGTCCTCCATCAGCCGCTCCAGTGCTGCCACTAACCCTGCATGTTGCTCATTTGGGTCTGGTGGTGGATTTGGGGGGCTAGAGGGAGTTGCCGGTGGAGTCTCCATGTTCGTTGCTGCAGGCTCGTGTTTCTGTTCAGAATGAGCCGTTAACGAGCGGTCACGTGTTTGTTGCTGTTCGTGATCCTGAACACCTGCATGTTCTTTAGCTTATTATTTATCTGTCACATTCAATATACTTGTCTTCAATGCATAGATTTCATATATATATCAAATTTGATTTCATTGTATTTTTTTAATTTTATTTGTGAAAGTTTAAAGTTATTTAAACATTAAACAGATATTTTTGTCTCATAAGAAGTGACTGGGTGCTTTCAGCTAATTTACAAGTTTACTTTTTTTTCAGACAACTCCCTAAAATGTCATCAAAATCCATCCATAACTTTTGAAGCTATCTTGTACACAAACAAACAGACGGATATTTCGTCCGATCACGTCATCGATCATAGCTGTATTTGGTATCGTTAAACTCTGCAGAGTCTCCTCTTTGCAAAAATAATACAGTTTTTCTTTAATCTCTTATATATTTGACACAATAGGTGGTTAAAGACAGAGAGTCGACAGTCGGCGCTAACAGGCTTACCTTGTCTATAAACCGGAAGTCGTTCACTCCAACGATTTTTCGTTTCTGAGATATAACGTCAACGAGCTGAGATCAGAAGCTTCTTCATTTACTGCTGGATTCTCATGATCATTTATTGAGATTTTGTGTCAATAATTGTTATTTTTAGTTAATAAAATACAGCAATAAAATGCCCAACAGTGACACACAACGACGACATGGGATGGTTAGAAAAGACAATTAAAGTGCAATCAAATAAATAATCGTGTTCACAGAATCATCAGCGAACTTTACAATGTGACGCTTCTCATGTAAGCTCGACGCATACCTGAGAGCCGCTGGAGGAGAAGATGACGTCACACAGGACGCCACTGAATCAGAATCAGAATCAGCTTTATTGGCCAAGTTTGTGCACACAAACAAGGAATTTGACTCCGGTTTCTAAGCTCTCTTTGTACAGTATGAAAAAATAAAGTTATGTAAAGATTTAGATAAAAAAAAAAGATAATAGAATTAGAATAAAAAAAAGAACATAAAAATATAACAAATTACTAAAACAATATATACAAGCCAACATATAAATAAGTAAATAAATATGTATATTATACAATTCTGAATGAATAGTGCAATCATATGCTGTGCAGAATTGAAGTGGTGCAAATATGCATATGAGGTGTTGTTGTGCAGCGGTTCTTCTGACTCTCTGTGACTGTTAAGAGTTCATCAAAACGACAGCCTGGGGAAAGAAACTGTCTCTGTGTTGGCTGGTTTTAGCGAACAGTGCTCTGTAACGCCTACCGGAGGGGAGGAGCTTGAACAGTCCGTGTCCGGGATGTGAGGGGTCTGCAGAGATGTTAGCTGCCCGTTTCCTGACCCTGGACCGGTACAAGTCCTGGATGGAGGGAAGGTCAGCACCGATGGTCCTCTCTGCAGACCTGATGGTCCGTTGCAGTCTGGCCCGGTCCCTTTTAGTGGCTGATCCAAACCAGACAGTGATAGAGGAACAGAGGACAGACTGGATGATGGCAGTGTAGAAGATGATCAGCAGCTCCTGTGGCAGGTTAAACTTCCTGAGCTGTCGCAGGAAGTACAACCTCTGCTGGGCCTTCTTCTGGACAGTGTCTATGTGGGAAGTCCACTTCAGGTCCCGAGACAGAGTGGATCCCAGAAACCTGAAGTTGTCCACAGTAGACACTGTGTTGTTGAGGATGGTGAGGGGGGGGAGTGTCGGGGGGCTTCTCCTAAAGTCCACTGTCATCTCCACAGTCTTGAGCGGGTTCAGCTCCAGGTAGTTCTGACTACACCAGTGGACCAGCTGTTCCACCTCCCGTCTGTAAGCAGACTCGTCACCATCCCGGATCAGACCAATGACAGTGGTGTTGTCCACAAACTTCAGGAGTTTCACAGAAGGGTCCCCTGAGGTGCAGTCATTTGTGTAGAGGGAGAAGAGCAGCGGGGAGAGGACGCACCCCTGGGGGGCGCCAGTGCTGATGGTCCGGATGCTCGACGTGATGCCCCCCAGCCTCACCTGCTGCTGCCTGTCAGTCAGGAAGCTGGTAATCCACTGACAGGTGGAGGCAGGTACGGTGAGCTGGGCGAGCTTCCGGTGGAGGATTTCAGGGATGATGGTGTTGAAGGCCGAGCTGAAATCCACAAACAAGACCCTCGCGTACATCCCTGGGGAGTCGAGGTGGTGCAGGATGTAGTGCAGCCCCATGTTGACTGCATCGTCCGCCGACCTGTTTGCCCTGTAGGCAAACTGCAGGGGATCCAGCAGGGGTCCTGTGATGTCCTTCAGGTGGCTCAACACCAGTCTCTCAAAGGATTTCATGACCACACATGTCAGAGCGACAGGTCGTTCAGGTCGTCTGCCAGTCTGGGCTTTTCCATCGGGTGGGGGGAAGGTCTCCTGTAGTTGGTGATGTGTTGCAGGCCTCTCCAAACTGACGCAGGGTCGTTGGCTGAGAGGCTTTTTTGAAGCTTCTCGCTGTAGCCCCTCTTAGCTACCTTGACCTCCTTTGTCAGCTTGTTTCTAGCCTGCTTAAACAGGGCCCGGTCCCCACTTCTGTAGGCCCCCTCCTTGTCCTGGCGCAGCTTCCTGAGATTGGGAGCGAACCAAGGTTTGCTGTTGTTGTATGTGACCCTGACCCGTTGTTATCTGGCACTTCAAAAATCCAACAGCCACTAAATCAGACCTTTGTCACAATCCAGAATTTATTCCTGATCACAGCCAAAAAGAAATCATTTCTGACAACTCCTGAAAATGGCATCAAAATCCATCCAGAACAAAAATCTTAACAAAATCGTCTCGTTGAAATATCCAGAGCTCCCGTTCATTACATTCTCTGTTTGAATCTCAAAGCCCCGCTGGGATTGGTCACCCAGCGGGCATCTGATGTCAGTTCAACATCAATATGACATCAAACACTGATATCAAATTGTCATCATAATTTGGTCAAAAACGTAAATCAACATGACATCAATCCTTTGACATCAATTTGATATATGTCATATTGATGTCAAAGGATTGATATCAATTTGATGTCATGAGGTTGGATGGAGAGCGTTTGTGAACAGCAGTCTTCAGCTCTTTCCTCAGATTCTGGACTGGATTCAGGTCTGGACTTTGACTTGGTCGTTCTAACACCTGGATACGTTTATTTGTGAACCGTTCCATTGTAGATTTGTCTTCATGTTTTGGATCATTGTCCTGTTGGAAGATAAATCTCCGTCCCAGTCTCAGGTCAAAAATAAAGGCTCAGACTCCAACAGGTTTTCTCCCAGAATGCTCCTGTATTTGGCTCCATCCATCTTCCATCAGTTTTAACCATCTTCCCTGTCCCTGCTGAAGAAAAGCAGGCCCAGACCAGGATTTAAGACCACTCAGAGATAACGTGTTTCTGTGCGTGTTTTTTTTTTTTTTCCCTATAGTCAAAAGCCAGAGATCCGGCACGGCGCCGGAATACTTTGACCCCTGCATCCTCCATATAAAACTTTTAACCATTGCCAGAATTGCATAAACATTTAGCACTGGACTGCACCTCAGTCATTATCTATTATTAACAAAGACCTCCCCAGTTAGCAAAATGTTAGCACATAGTGTGCTTTGAAAAGTTCATCAAAGGCTGAAATTGAAGACTTAGCCAGAAGGGAAATGGCCTCTCAGCACTGGTCACCCTCCAGTCACAGACCTTGCTTCCTATCTGCTGGATGAATCCCTACTGGGACCACTGCTGACTTCACGCTGCATGTTTTTTTAATTTCCAAGCAACATAGCCTTCATTACTTTTGGAATCATAGAAGTGCTTCTACAGTGAATAACATTGTTTGCCAGAAATAAAAATTGAATCATTATATCATCACAATACCTCTTTTAAAACTTTTTACTCAACAGATATACTTACACATCCTTCTTCAGAGAATGGATCCTGAACACCTGCATGTTCTTAGCTTATTATTTATCTGTCACATTAAATATACTTGTCTTCAATGCATAGATTTCATATATATATGAAATTTGATTTCATTGTCATTTTTAAATTTTATTTGTGAAAGTTTAAAGTTATTTAAACATTAAACAGATATTTTTGTCTCATAAGAAGTGACTGGGTGCTTTCAGCTAATTTACAAGTTTACTTTTTTTTCTGACAACTCCCTAAAATGTCATCAAAATCCATCCATAACTTTTGAAGCTATCTTGTACACAAACAAACAGACGGATATTTCATCCGATCACGTCAACGATCATAGCTGTATTTGGTATCGTTAAACTCTGCAGAGTCTCCTCTTTGCAAAAATAATACAGTTTTTCTTTAATCTCTTATATATTTGATCCTACGTTCTTCTTTTGCTAAACTTTTTTCCTAATCAAAATCACAATAAGGTAAGTGTTTTTCTCCCATCTCTGCTCTCCTAATGATTTCATAAACCACTGTAAGATTTTTTTAAATTGTTTTTACTTAAAAAAAAGTCCCGTTTACTCAGCGTCTCCACTGCGCGTCTGTTAGGAAACACATGAGCGTCTAATCACAGTTTATTAAGGTAAAAATGAGCGCAACACGGCTTCTCCACTGCCGTCACGCCAGCACTCTCTTCTCAAACGACTGTCACGCCAGCCCTCTTTGAAATTTTTGTGCTGTTTTTTTCTGTTGAAATTACGGTAATCGCTATGAATAGCGTAAAACTCCACTATACACAGATTCATTCCAACTTCAGACCAATAGTAGTGTGTATATAGCTTATGTAAAAAATGAAAATATTAAAAAAATTAATTGTTAAAATTTAATTTTTTTTGAATATTTTTTGAGAGCTATATATACATTTTATATTATTTTTTGCAATTTTTTTACAA
>JAGFBZ010001339.1:0-52168 GCA_018398805.1 Hirundichthys speculiger | reverse complement strand
GATTCCACAGACCAGGACCAGAACCAACCCGATCCTGACAGTCCAGTGATTCTAGAGACCAGGACCAGAACCAACCCGATCCTGACAGTCGTGTGATTCTAAAGACCAGGACCAGAACCGACCCGATCCTGACAGTCGTGTGATTCTAGAGACAAGGACCAGAACCGACCCGATCCTGACAGTCGTGTGATTCTAGAGACAAGGACCAGAACCGACCCGATCCTGACAGTCATGTGATTCTAGAGACCAGGACCGAAAACAACCCGATCCTGACAGTCTTGTGATTCTAGAGACCAGGACAAGAACCAACCCGATCCTGACAGTCATGTGATTCTAGAGACCAGGAGCGGAACCAACCCGATCCTGACAGTCATGTGATTCCAGAAACCAGGACCAGAACAAACCCGATCCTGACAGTCATGTGATTCTAGAGACCTTGACCAGAACCAACCCGATCCTGATAGTCATGCTATTTTAGAGACCAGGACCAGGACCAACCTGATCCTGACAGTCTTGTGATTCTAGAGACCAGGACCGGAACAACCCGATCCTGACAGTCATGTGATTCTAGAATCCAGGACAAGAACCAACCCGATCCTGACAGTCATGTGATTCTAGAGAACAGGAACGGAACCAACCCGATCCTGACAGTCATGTGATTCCAGAAACCAGGACCAGAACAAACCCGATCCTGACAGTCATGTGATTCCACAGACCAGGACCAGAACCAACCCGATCCTGACAGTCGTGTGATTCTAGAAACCAGGACCAGAATCAACCCGATCCTGACAGTCGTGGGATTCTAGAAACCAGGACAAGAACCAACCCGATCCTGACAGTCATGTGATTCTAGAGAACAGGAACGGAACCAACCCGATCCTGACAATCATGTGATTCCAGAAACCAGGACCAGAATAAACCCAATCCTGACAGTCATGTCATTCTAGAGACCAGGACAAGAACCAACCCGATCCTGACAGTCATGTGATTCTAGAGAACAGGAGCGGAACCAACCCGATCCTGACAATCAGGTGATTCCAGAAACCAGGACCAGAACAAACCCGATCCTGACAGTCATGTGATTCCACAGACCAGGACCAGAACCAACCCGATCCTGACAGTCGTGTGATTCTAGAAACCAGGACCAGAATCAACCCAATCCTGACAGTCGTGGGATTCTAGAAACCAGGACCAGAACCAACCCAATCCTGACAGTCGTGTGATTCTAGAGACCAGACCAGAACCAACCTGATCCTGACAGTCTTGTGATTCTAGAGACCAGGACCGGGACCAACCTGATTCTGACAGTCATGTGATTCTAGAGACCAGGACCGGTACCAACCCGATCCTGACATTCATGTAATTCTAGGGACCAGGACCAGGACCAACCAAATCCTGACATTCATGTGGTTTTAGAGACCAGAACCGGAACCAACCCGATCCTGACAGTCATGTGATTCTAGAGACCAGGATTGGAACCAACCCGATCCTGATAGTCATGTGATTCTAGAGACCTGGACCGAAACCAACCCGATCCTGACAGTCTTGTGATTCTAGAGACCAGGACCGGAACCAACCCGATCCAGACAGTAATGTGATTCTAGAAACCAGGACAAGAACCAACCCGATCCAGACAGTTATGTGATTCTAGAAAACAGGAGCGGAACCAACCAGATCCTGACAGTCATGTGATTCCAGAAACCAGGACCAGAACAAACCCGATCCTGACAGTCATGTGATTCCACAGACCAGGACCAGAACCAACCCGATCCTGACAGACATGTGATTCTAGAGACCAGGAACAGAACCGACCTGATCCTGACAGTCGTGTGATTCTACAGACCTTGACCAGAACCGACCCGCTCCTAACAGTCATGTGATTCTAGAGACCAGGACCAGAACCAACCCGATCCTGACAGTCGTGTGATTCTAGAGACCAGACCAGAAGCAATCCGTTCCTGACAGTCATGTCATTCTAGAGACCAGGACAAGAACCAACCTGATCCTGACAGTCATGTGATTCTAGAGACCAGGACCAGAACCAACCTGATCCTGACAGTCGTGTGATTCTAGAAACCAGGACCAGAATCAACCCGATCCTGACATTCGTGGGATTCTAGAGACCAGGACCAGAACCAACCCAATCCTGACAGTCGTGTGATTCTAGAGACCAGACCAGAAACATCCCGTTTCTGACAGTTATGTCATTCTAGAGACCAGGACAAGAACCAACCTGATCCTTACAGTCGTGTGATTCTAGAAACCAGGTCCAGAACCAACCCGATCCTGACAGTCATGTGATTCAAAAACCAGGACCAGAACCAACCCGATCCTGACAGTCGTGTGATTCTAGAAACCAAGGACCAGAAACAACCCATTCCTGACAGTTATGTCATTCTAGAGACCAGGACCAGACCCAACCCGATACTGACAGTCATGTGATTCAAGAAACCAGGACCAGAATCAACCCGATTCTGACAGTCGTGTGATTCTAGAGACCAGGACCAGAACCAATCCGATCCTGACAATCGTGTGATTCCAGAAACCAGGACCAGAACAAACCCGATCCTGACATTCATGTGATAATAGAGACCAGGAAAAGAACCAACCCGATCCTGACAGTCATGTGATTTTAGAGATCAGAACCAGAACCAATCCGTTCCTGACAGTCATGTCATTCTAGAGACCAGGACCAGAACCAACCTGATCCTGACAGTCATGGGATTCTAGAGACCAGGACAAGAACCAACCTGATCCTGACAGTCATGTGATTCTAGAAACCAGGACCAGAACCAACCCGATCCTGACAGTCATGTGATTCTAGAAACCAGGACCAGAACCAACCTGATCCTGACAGTCTTGTGATTCTAGAAACCAGGACCAGAAACAACCCATTCCTGACAGTTATGTCATTCTAGAGACCAGGACCAGAACCAACCCGATACTGACAGTCGTGTGATTAAAGAAACCAGGACCAGAATCAACCCGATCCTGACATTCATGTGATTCTAGAGACCAGGAAAAGAACCAACCCGATCCTGACAGTCATGTGATTTTAAAGACCAGAACCAGAACCAACCCGTTCCTGACAGTCATGTCATTCTAGAGACCAGGACCAGAACCAACCTGATCCTGACAGTCATGTGATTCTAGAAACCAGGCCCGGAACCAACTCGATGCTGACAGTCATGTGATTCTAGAGACGAGGATCGGAACCAACCCGTTCCTGACAGTCATGTCACTCTAGAGACCAGGACCAGAACCAACCTGATCCTGACAGTCATGTGATTCTAGAAACAAGGCCCGGAACCAACTCGATGCTGACAGTCATGTGATTCTAGAGACCAGGATCGGAACCAACCCGATCCTGACAGTCATGTGATTCTAGAGACCAGGACCGAAACCAACCCGATCCTGACAGTCTTGTGATTCTAGAGACCAGGACCGGAACCAACCCGATCCTGACAGTTATGTGATTCTAGAGATCAGAACCAGAACCAATCCGTTCCTGACAGTCATGTCATTCTAGAGACCAGGACCAGAACCAACCTGATCCTGACAGTCATGGGATTCTAGAGACCAGGACCAGAACCAACCTGATCCTGACAGTCATGTGATTCTAGAAACCAGGACCAGAACCAACCCGATCCTGACAGTCATGTGATTCTAGAAACCAGGACCAGAACCAACCTGATCCTGACAGTCTTGTGATTCTAGAAACCAGGACCAGAAACAACCGATTCCTGAAAGTTATGTCATTCTAGAGATCAGGACCAGAACCAACCCGATACTGACAGTCGTGTGATTAAAGAAACCAGGACCAGAATCAACCCGATCCTGACATTCATGTGATTCTAGAGACCAGGAAAAGAACCAACCCGATCCTGACAGTCATGTGATTTTAGAGACCAGAACCAGAACCAACCCGTTCCTGACAGTCATGTCATTCTAGAGACCAGGACCAGAACCAACCTGATCCTGACAGTCATGTGATTCTAGAAACCAGGCCCGGAGCCAACTCGATGCTGACAGTCATGTGATTCTAGAGACGAGGATCGGAACCAACCCATTCCTGACAGTCATGTCACTCTAGAGACCAGGACCAGAACCAACCTGATCCTGACAGTCATGTGATTCTAGAAACCAGGCCCGGAACCAACTCGATGCTGACAGTCATGTGATTCTAGAGACCAGGATCGGAACCAACCCGATCCTGACAGTCATGTGATTCCAGAGACCAGGACCGAAACCAACCCGATCCTGAACAGTCTTGTGATTCTAGAGACCAGGACCGGAACCAACCCGATCCTGACAGTCATGTGATTCTAGAGATCAGAACCAGAACCAATCCGTTCCTGACAGTCATGTCATTCTAGAGACCAGGACCAGAACCAACCTGATCCTGACAGTCATGGGATTCTAGAGACCAGGACCAGAACCAACCTGATCCTGACAGTCATGTGATTCTAGAAACCAGGACAAACCAACCCGATCCTGACAGTCATGTGATTCTAGAAACCAGGACCAGAACCAACCTGATCCTGACAGTCTTGTGATTCTAGAAACCAGGACCAGAAACAACCGATTCCTGACAGTTATGTCATTCTAGAGACCAGGACCATAACCAACCCGATACTGACAGTCGTGTGATTAAAGAAACCAGGCCCAGAACCAACTCGATGCTGACAGTCATGTGATTCTAGAGACGAGGATCGGAACCAACCCGTTCCTGACAGTCATGTCATTCTAGAGACCAGGACCAGAACCAACCTGATCCTGACAGTCATGTGATTAAAGAAACCAGGACCAGAATCAACCCGATCCTGACATTCATGTGATTCTAGAGACCAGGAAAAGAACCAACCCGATCCTGACAGTCATGTGATTTTAGAGACCAGAACCAGAACCAACCCGTTCCTGACAGTCATGTCATTCTAAAGACCAGGACCAGAACCAACCCAATACTGACAGTCAGGGGATTCTAGAAACCAGGCCCAGAACCAACTCGATGCTGACAGTCATGTGATTCTAGAGACGAGGATCGGAACCAACCCGTTCCTGACAGTCATGTCATTCTAGAGACCAGGACCAGAACCAACCTGATCCTGACAGTCATGTGATTCTAGAAACCAGGCCCGGAACCAACTCGATGCTGACAGTCATGTGATTCTAGAGACCAGGATCGGAACCAACCCGATCATGACAGTCATGTGATTCTAGAGACCAGGACCGAAACCAACCCGATCCTGACAGTCTTGTGATTCTAGAGACCAGGAGCGGAACCAACCCGATCCTGACAGTCATGTGATTCTAGAAACCAGGAAAAGAACCAACCAGATCCTGACAGTCATGTGATTCTAGAGACCAGGAGCGGAACAAACCCGATCCTGACAGTCATGTAATTCCAGAAACCAGGACCAGAACAAACCCGATCATGACAGTCATGTGATTCCACAGACCAGGGCCAGAACCAACCCGATCCTGACAGTCGTGTGATTCTAGAGACCAGGACCAGAACCAACCCGATCCTGACAGTCGTGTGATTCTAGAGACCAGACCAGAAACAACCCGATCCTGACAGTCATGTGATTCTAGAAACCAGGACCAGAAACAACCCATTCCTTACAGTTATGTCATTCTAGAGACCAGGACCAGAACCAACCCAATACTGAAAGTCGTGTGATTCAAGAAACCAGGACCAGAATCAACCCGATTCTGACAGTCGTGTGATTCTAGAGACCAGGACCAGAACCAACACTATCCTGACAATCGTGTGATTCCAGAAACCAGGACCAGAACCAACCCGAACCTGACAGTCATGTGATTCTAGAGACCAGGAAAAGAACCAACCCGATCCTGACAGTCATGTGATTCTAGAGACCAGAACCAGAACAACCCGTTCCTGACAGTCATGTCATTCTAGAGACCAGGACCAGAACCAACCCGATCCTGACAGTCATGTGATTCTAGAAACCAGGCCCGGAACTAACCCAATGCTGACAGTCAGGGGATTCTAGCGACCAGGACCAGAACCAACCCGATCCTGATAGTCGTGTGCTTCTAGAGACCAGCACCGGAACCAACCTGATCCTGACAGTCTTGTGATTCTAGAGACCAGGACCGGGACCAACCTGATCCTGACAGTCATGTGATTCTAGAGACCAGGACCGGAACCAACCCGATCCTGACATTCATGTAATTCTAGGGACCAGGACCAGGACCAACCAAATCCTGACAGTCATGTGGTTCTAGAGACCAGAACCGGAACCAATCTGATCCTGACAGTCATGTGATTCTAGAGACCAGGATCGGAACCAATCCGATCCTGACAGTCATGTGATTCTAGAGACCAGGTCCGAAACTAACCCGATCCTGACAGTCTTGTGATTCTAGAGACCAGGACCGGAACCAACCCGATCCTGACAGTCATGTGATTCTAGAAACCAGGACAAGAACCAACCCGATTCTGACAGTCATGTGATTCTAGAGAACAGGAGCGGAACCAACCCGATCCTGACAGTCATGTGATTCCAGAAACCAGGACCAGAACAAACCCGATCATGACAGTCATGTGATTCCACAGACCAGGACCAGAACCAACCCGATCCTGACAGTCGTGTGATTCTAGAGACCAGGAACAGAAGCAACCCGATCCTGACAGTCGTGTGATTCTACAGACCTTGACCAGAACCAACCCGATCATAACAGTCGTGTGATTTTAGAGACAAGGACCAGAACCGACCTGATCCTGACAGTCATGTGATTCTAGAGACCAGGACCAGCACCAACCTGATCCTGACAGTCGTGTGATTCTAGAAACCAGGACCAGAATCAACCCGATCCTGACAGTCGTGGGATTCTAGAAACCAGGACCAGAACCAACCCGATCCTGACAGTCGTGTGATTCTAGAGACCAGAACCAAAACCAACCCGTTCCTGACAGTCATGTCATTCTAAAGACCAGGACCAGAACCAACCCGATCCTGATATTCGTGTGCTTCTAGAGACCAGCACCGGAACCAACCTGATCCTGACAGTCTTGTGATTCTAGAGACCAGGACCGGGACCAACCTGATCCTGACAGTCATGTGATTCTAGAGACCAGGACCGGAACCAACCCGATCCTGACATTCATGTAATTCTAGGGACCAGGACCAGGACCAACCAAATCCTGACAGTCATGTGGTTCTAGAGACCAGAACCGGAACCAACCTGAACCTGACAGTCATGTGATTCTAGAGACCAGGATCGGAACCAATCCGATCCTGACAGTCATGTGATTCTAGAGACCAGGTCCGAAACCAACCCGATCCTGACAGTCTTGTGATTCTAGAGACCAGGACCGGAACCAACCCGATCCTGACAGTCATGTGATTCTAGAAACCAGGACAAGAACCAACCCGATCCTGACAGTCATGTGATTCTAGAGAACAGGAGCGGAACCAACCCGATCCTGACAGTCATGTGATTCCAGAAACCAGGACCAGAACAAACCCGATCATGACAGTCATGTGATTCCACAGACCAGGACCAGAACCAACCCGATCCTGACAGTCGTGTGATTCTAGAGACCAGGAACAGAACCAACCTGATCCTGACAGTCGTGTGATTCTACAGACCTTGACCAGAACCGACCCGATCCTAACAGTCGTGTGATTTTAGAGACAAGGACCAGAACCGACCTGATCCTGACAGTCATGTGATTCTAGAGACCAGGACCAGCACCAACCTGATCCTGACAGTCGTGTGATTCTAGAAACCAGGACCAGAATCAACCCGATCCTGACAGTCGTGGGATTCTAGAAACCAGGACCAGAACCAACCCGATCCTGACAGTCGTGTGATTCTAGAGACCAGACCAGAAACAACCCGTTCCTGACAGTTATGTCATTCTAGAGACCAGGACAAGAACCAACCTGATCCTGACAGTCGTGTGATTCTAAAAACCAGGACCAGAACCAACCCGATCCTGACAGTCATGTGATTCTAGAGACCAGGAAAAGAACCAACCCGATCCTGACAGTCATGTGATTCTAGAGACCAGAACCAAAACCAACCCGTTCCTGACAGTCATGTCATTCTAAAGACCAGGACCAGAACCAACCCGATCCTGACAGTCATGTGATTCTAGAAACCGGGCCCAGAACTAACCCGATGCTGACAGTCAGGGGATTCTAGCGACCAGGACCAGATCCAACCCAATCCTGATAGTCGTGTGCTTCTAGAGACCAGCACCGGAACCAACCTGATCCTGACAGTCTTGTGATTCTAGCGACCAGGACCAGAACCAACCCGATCCTGATAGTCGTGTGCTTTTAGAGACCAGCACCGAAACCAACCTGATCCTGACAGTCTTGTGATTCTAGAGACCAGGACCAGAACCAACCCGATCCTGACAGTCGTGTGATTCTAGAGACCTTGACCAGAACCAACCCGATCCTGACAGTCATGCTATTTTAGAGACCAGGACCAGGACCAACCCGATCCTGACAGTCTTGTGATTCTAGAAACCAGGACCGGAACCAACCCGATCCTGACAGTCATGTGATTCTAGAAACCAGGACAAGAACCAACCCGATCCTGACAGTCATGTTATTCTAGAGAACAGGAGCGGAACCAACCCGATCCTGACAGTCATGTGATTCCAGAAACCAGGACCAGAACAAACCCGATCCTGACAGTCATGTGATTCCACAGACCAGGACCAGAACCAACCCGATCCTGACAGTCGTGTGATTCTAGAAACCAGTACCAGAATCAACCCGATCCTGACAGTCGTGGGATTCTAGAAACCAAGACCAGAACCAACCCAATCCTGACAGTCGTGTGATTCTAGAGACCAGACCAGAAACAACCCGTTCCTGACAGTTATGTCATTCTAGAGACCAGGACAAGAACCAACCTGATCCTGACAGTCGTGTGATTCTAGAAACCAGGACCAGAACCAACCCGATCCTGACAGTCATGTGATTCTAGAAACCAGGACCAGAAACAACCCATTCCTTACAGTTATGTCATTCTAGAGACCAGGACCAGAACCAACCCAATACTGACAGTCAGGGGATTCTAGAGACCAGGACCAGAACCAACCCGATCCTGATAGTCGTGTGGTTCTAGAGACCAGCACCGGAACCAACCTGATCCTGACAGTCTTGTGATTCTAGAGACCAGGACCGGAACCAACCTTATCCTGACAGTCATGTGATTCTAGTGACCAGGACCAGGACCAACCAAATCCTGACAGTCGTGTGATTCTAGAAACCAGTACCAGAATCAACCCGATCCTGACAGTCGTGGGATTCTAGAAACCAAGACCAGAACCAACCCAATCCTGACAGTCGTGTGATTCTAGAGACCAGACCAGAAACAACCCGTTCCTGACAGTTATGTCATTCTAGAGACCAGGACAAGAACCAACCTGATCCTGACAGTCGTGTGATTCTAGAAACCAGGACCAGAACCAACCCGATCCTGACAGTCTAGTGATTCTAGAGACCAGGACCAGAACCGACCCGATCCTGACAGTCGTGTGATTGTAGAGACCAGGACCAAAACCGACCCGATCCTAACAGTCATGTGATTCTAGAGACCAGGACCAGAACCGACCCGATCCTGATAGTCGTGTGCTTCTAGAGACCAGCACCGGAACCAACCTGATCCTGACAGTCTTGTGATTCTAGCGACCAGGACCAGAACCAACCCGATCCTGATAGTCGTGTGCTTTTAGAGACCAGCACCGAAACCAACCTGATCCTGACAGTCTTGTGATTCTAGAGACCAGGACCAGAACCAACCCGATCCTGACAGTCGTGTGATTCTAGAGACCTTGACCAGAACCAACCCGATCCTGACAGTCATGCTATTTTAGAGACCAGGACCAGGACCAACCCGATCCTGACAGTCTTGTGATTCTAGAAACCAGGACCGGAACCAACCCGATCCTGACAGTCATGTGATTCTAGAAACCAGGACAAGAACCAACCCGATCCTGACAGTCATGTTATTCTAGAGAACAGGAGCGGAACCAACCCGATCCTGACAGTCATGTGATTCCAGAAACCAGGACCAGAACAAACCCGATCCTGACAGTCATGTGATTCCACAGACCAGGACCAGAACCAACCCGATCCTGACAGTCGTGTGATTCTAGAAACCAGTACCAGAATCAACCCGATCCTGACAGTCGTGTGATTCTAGAAACCAAGACCAGAACCAACCCAATCCTGACAGTCGTGTGATTCTAGAGACCAGACCAGAAACAACCCGTTCCTGACAGTTATGTCATTCTAGAGACCAGGACAAGAACCAACCTGATCCTGACAGTCGTGTGATTCTAGAAACCAGGACCAGAACCAACCCGATCCTGATAGTCATGTGATTCTAGAAACCAGGACCAGAAACAACCCATTCCTTACAGTTATGTCATTCTAGAGACCAGGACCAGAACCAACCCAATACTGACAGTCAGGGGATTCTAGAGACCAGGACCAGAACCAACCCGATCCTGATAGTCGTGTGGTTCTAGAGACCAGCACCGGAACCAACCTGATCCTGACAGTCTTGTGATTCTAGAGACCAGGACCGGAACCAACCTTATCCTGACAG
The DNA here is from genome assembly GCA_018398805.1 of Hirundichthys speculiger. Lineage (NCBI taxonomy): Eukaryota > Metazoa > Chordata > Actinopteri > Beloniformes > Exocoetidae > Hirundichthys > Hirundichthys speculiger. The sequence continues at coordinate 41,563 of JAGFBZ010001339.1, read as the reverse complement.
TCATGTGATTCTAGAGACCAGGACCAGGAACAACCAAATCCTGACAGTCATGTGGTTCTAGGGACCAGAACCGGAACCAACCCGATCCTGACAGTCGTGTGATTCTAGAAACCAGGACCAGAACCAACCCGATCCTGATAATCGTGTGATTCCAGAAACCAGAACCAGAACCATCCTGATCCTGACAGTCGTGTGATTCGAGAGACCAGGACCAGAACCATCCTGATCCTGACAGTCGTGTGATTCCAGAAACCAGGACCAGAACCAGCCCGATCCTGACAGTCATGTGATTCCAGAGACCAGGACCAGAACCAACCCGATCCTGACAGTCTAGTGATTCTAGAGACCAGGACCAGAACCGACCCGATCCTGACAGTCGTGTGATTGTAGAGACCAGGACCAAAACCGACCCGATCCTAACAGTCATGTGATTCTAGAGACCAGGACCAGAACCGACCCGATCCTGATAGTCGTGTGCTTCTAGAGACCAGCACCGGAACCAACCTGATCCTGACAGTCTTGTGATTCTAGCGACCAGGACCAGAACCAACCCGATCCTGATAGTCGTGTGCTTTTAGAGACCAGCACCGAAACCAACCTGATCCTGACAGTCTTGTGATTCTAGAGACCAGGACCAGAACCAACCCGATCCTGACAGTCGTGTGATTCTAGAGACCTTGACCAGAACCAACCCGATCCTGACAGTCATGCTATTTTAGAGACCAGGACCAGGACCAACCCGATGCTGACAGTCTTGTGATTCTAGAAACCAGGACCGGAACCAACCCGATCCTGACAGTCATGTGATTCTAGAAACCAGGACAAGAACCAACCCGATCCTGACAGTCATGTTATTCTAGAGAACAGGAGCGGAACCAACCCGATCCTGACAGTCATGTGATTCCAGAAACCAGGACCAGAACAAACCCGATCCTGACAGTCATGTGATTCCACAGACCAGGACCAGAACCAACCCGATCCTGACAGTCGTGTGATTCTAGAAACCAGTACCAGAATCAACCCGATCCTGACAGTCGTGGGATTCTAGAAACCAAGACCAGAACCAACCCAATCCTGACAGTCGTGTGATTCTAGAGACCAGACCAGAAACAACCCGTTCCTGACAGTTATGTCATTCTAGAGACCAGGACAAGAACCAACCTGATCCTGACAGTCGTGTGATTCTAGAAACCAGGACCAGAACCAACCCGATCCTGATAGTCATGTGATTCTAGAAACCAGGACCAGAAACAACCCATTCCTTACAGTTATGTCATTCTAGAGACCAGGACCAGAACCAACCCAATACTGACAGTCAGGGGATTCTAGAGACCAGGACCAGAACCAACCCGATCCTGATAGTCGTGTGGTTCTAGAGACCAGCACCGGAACCAACCTGATCCTGACAGTCTTGTGATTCTAGAGACCAGGACCGGAACCAACCTTATCCTGACAGTCATGTGATTCTAGAGACCAGGACCAGGACCAACCAAATCCTGACAGTCATGTGGTTCTAGGGACCAGAACCGGAACCAACCCGATCCTGACAGTTGTGTGATTCTAGAAACCAGGACCAGAACCAACCCGATCCTGACAGTCGTGTGATTCCAGAAACCAGGACCAGAACCATCCTGATCCTGACACTCGTGTGATTCGAGAGACCAGGACCAGAACCATCCTGATCCTGACAGTCGTGTGATTCTAGAGACCAGGACCAGGACCAACCAAATCCTGACAGTCATGTGGTTCTAGGGACCAGATCCGGAACCAACCCGATCCTGACAGTCGTGTGATTCTAGAAACCAGGACCAGAACCAACCCGATTCTGACAGTCGTGTGATTCCAGAAACCAGGACCAGAACCATCCTGATCCTGACAGTCGTTGGATTCGAGAGACCAGGACCAGAACCATCCTGATCCTGACAGTCGTGTGATTCCAGAAACCAGGACCAGAACCAGCCCGATCCTGACAGTCATGTGATTCCAGAGACCAGGACCAGAACCAACCCGATCCTGACAGTCTAGTGATTCTAGAGACCAGGACCAGAACCGACCCGATCCTGACAGTCGTGTGATTGTAGAGACCAGGACCAAAACCGACCCGATCCTAACAGTCATGTGATTCTAGAGACCAGGACCAGAACCGACCCGATCCTGATAGTCGTGTCCTTCTAGAGACCAGCACCGGAACCAACCTGATCCTGACAGTCTTGTGATTCTAGCGACCAGGACCAGAACCAACCAGATCCTGATAGTCGTGTGCTTTTAGAGACCAGCACCGAAACCAACCTGATCCTGACAGTCTTGTGATTCTAGAGACCAGGACCAGAACCAACCCGATCCTGACAGTCGTGTGATTCTAGAGACCTTGACCAGAACCAACCCGATCCTGACAGTCATGATATTTTAGAGACCAGGACCAGGACCAACCCGATCCTGACAGTCTTGTGATTCTAGAAACCAGGACCGGAACCAACCCGATCCTGACAGTCATGTGATTCTAGAAACCAGGACAAGAACCAACCCGATCCTGACAGTCATGTTATTCTAGAGAACAGGAGCGGAACCAACCCGATCCTGACAGTCATGTGATTCCAGAAACCAGGACCAGAACAAACCTGATCCTGACAGTCATGTGATTCCACAGACCAGGACCAGAACCAACCCGATCCTGACAGTCGTGTGATTCTAGAAACCAGTACCAGAATCAACACGATCCTGACAGTCGTGGGATTCTAGAAACCAAGACCAGAACCAACCCAATCCTGACAGTCGTGTGATTCTAGAGACCAGACCAGAAACAACCCGTTCCTGACAGTTATGTCATTCTAGAGACCAGGACAAGAACCAACCTGATCCTGACAGTCGTGTGATTCTAGAAACCAGGACCAGAACCAACCCGATCCTGATAGTCATGTGATTCTAGAAACCAGGACCAGAAACAACCCATTCCTTACAGTTATGTCATTCTAGAGACCAGGACCAGAACCAACCCAATACTGACAGTCAGGGGATTCTAGAGACAAAGACCAGAACCAACCCGATCCTGATAGTCGTGTGGTTCTAGAGACCAGCACCGGAACCAACCTGATCCTGACAGTCTTGTGATTCTAGAGACCAGGACCGGAACCAACCCGATCCTGACAGTCATGTGATTCTAGAAACCAGGACAAGAACCAACCCGATCCTGACAGTCATGTTATTCTAGAGAACAGGAGCGGAACCAACCCGATCCTGACAGTCATGTGATTCCAGAAACCAGGACCAGAACAAACCTGATCCTGACAGTCATGTGATTCCACAGACCAGGACCAGAACCAACCCGATCCTGACAGTCGTGTGATTCTAGAAACCAGTACCAGAATCAACACGATCCTGACAGTCGTGGGATTCTAGAAACCAAGACCAGAACCAACCCAATCCTGACAGTCGTGTGATTCTAGAGACCAGACCAGAAACAACCCGTTCCTGACAGTTATGTCATTCTAGAGACCAGGACAAGAACCAACCTGATCCTGACAGTCGTGTGATTCTAGAAACCAGGACCAGAACCAACCCGATCCTGATAGTCATGTGATTCTAGAAACCAGGACCAGAAACAACCCATTCCTTACAGTTATGTCATTCTAGAGACCAGGACCAGAACCAACCCAATACTGACAGTCAGGGGATTCTAGAGACAAAGACCAGAACCAACCCGATCCTGATAGTCGTGTGGTTCTAGAGACCAGCACCGGAACCAACCTGATCCTGACAGTCTTGTGATTCTAGAGACCAGGACCGGAACCAACCTTATCCTGACAGTCATGTGATTCTTGAGACCAGGACCAGGACCAACCAAATCCTGACAGTCATGTGGTTCTAGGGACCAGAACCGGAACCAACCCGATCCTGACAGTCGTGTGATTCTAGAAACCAGGACCAGAACCAACCCGATCCTGACAGTCGTGTGATTCCAGAAACCAGGACCAGAACCATCCTGATCCTGACAGTCGTGTGATTCGAGAGACCAGGACCAGAACCATCCTGATCCTGACAGTCGTGTGATTCCAGAAACCAGGACCAGAACCAGCCCGATCCTGACAGTCATGTGATTCCAGAGACCAGGACCAGAACCAACCCGATCCTGACAGTCTAGTGATTCTAGAGACCAGGACCAGAACCGACCCGATCCTGACAGTCGTGTGATTGTAGAGACCAGGACCAAAACCGACCCGATCCTAACAGTCATGTGATTCTAGAGACCAGGACCAGAACCGATCCGATCCTGACAGTCATGTGATTCTAGAGACCAGGACCAGAACCAACCCGATCCTGACAGTCATGCTATTTTAGAGACCAGGACCAGGACCAACCCGATCCTGACAGTCATGTGATTCTAGAAACCAGGACCAGAACCAACCCGATCCTGACAATAATGTGATTCTAGAGACCAGGACCAGAACCAACCCGATCCTGACATTAATGTGATTCTAGAGACCAGGACCAGATCCAACCCGATCCTGACAGTCATGTGATTCTAGAGACCAGGACCAGAACCAACCCGATCCTGACAGTCATGCTATTTTAGAGACCAGGACCAGGACCAACCCGATCCTGACAGTCATGTGATTCTAGAAACCAGGACCAGAACCAACCCGATCCTGACAATAATGTGATTCTAGAGACCAGGACCAGAACCAACCCGATCCTGACATTAATGTGATTCTAGAGACCAGGACCAGATCCAACCCGATCCTGACAGTCATGTGATTCTAGAAACCAGGACCAGAACCAACCCGATCCTGACGGTCATGTGATTCTAGAGACCTTGACCAGAACCAACCCGATCCTGACAGTCATGTGATTCTAGAGACCAGGACCAGGACCAACCCAATCCTGACATTAATGTGATTTTAGAGACCAGGACCAGATCCAACCCGATCCTGACAGTCATGTGATTCTAGAAACCAGGACCAGAACCAACCCGATCCTAACAGTCATGTGATTCTAGAAACCAGGACCAGAACTAACCCGATCTTGACAGTCATGTGATTCTAGAAACCAGGACCAGAACCAACCCGATCCTAACAGTCATGTGATTCTAGAAACCAGGACCAGAACCAACCCAATCCTGACAGTCATGTGATTCTAGAGACCAGACCAGAACCAACCCGACCCTCACAGTCATGTGATTCTTGAAACCAGGACCAGAACCAACCCGATCCTGACAGTCATGTAGATCAGAGGTGACTGAACCTTCCTGTTAGCGGTTAAACAGTTACCAGCACTGCCGTCCTGCTTCCTCTTCACACAGACCTCCTGCCTGACCTCTGACCTCTAACCTCTGGATGGGACGTTTGTCAGATCAAAGCAAACAGAAACTGCTTTTCAGGGAAAAGTCCAGGTGACTTCAGTTTGATTTTTTTTTTTTTGTTTGAAACTTTTGTAGAAAAGTGATTAGAGGTGAGAAGAATGTGGAGCTCTGACCAGGAACAAAAGTCATATAAATCAGATGATCTTTGATTATTTCTAAAAGCTTTCTTTGATGTTAAAATGATCTGATTTCTGAGTGAAGAAGGACTTCCTGCTGATGACAAGCTATTATCATTTAAACGTGTAAAGAATGAATCATCAGACAGACTTTTTCCTTTAGTCTTAGAGTTTCACACCGTTTATTTTTTATTACCAGTCGCTGTTTTGTCTTTCTGACTCGTCTTCACATCAGCAACCAGGAGGAACATTTGACTGTCGATCCAACATTTACTCAGAACATCTGGTCTGCTCTTTTATATCTTTATTTCAAGTTATTTCAGTTTTAGAAAGCAAAAGGTTCTAAAAATAAAATTAAAAAAAGACAATAGCAGATCTCCAAATCTGCACTTCACTCACCCGATCAGCAGATTATTATTATTATTATTATTATTATTATTATTTATGTTTTATTTCTAATATTTCAACTCAACTTTATTTCTAAAGAACATTAAAAACAGCTCAGTCGGCTAAAGTGCTGAACAGAATAGAAAATAAACTAGAACAGAGAAATTAATTTCAGTTAGGAACTATAAAAGTGTCAAAACTGGGTTTAAAGCCAGAGAATAAAAGATAAAAAGGGAGATCAGAGGGATGTGAATTAAAACGAAATAACGAGCTGATCCGTAGATTAAAATGAATTAAAACAACACTAAAACCATCGTGTCAAAGTGAGTTAAAAGCCAAAGACAAGAAATAGGTTTTCAGAGAGGATTTAAAAACAGGAAGTGACTCAGTCTCTGATGTTCAGAGGAACCTCGGTCCAACGTTTCGGGGACTGAAACGTCTGATTGTTCGTCTTCTTCGTCTTCTTCAAACAGCGACTGGACCGCAGCAGACTTCGGTTGAGTTTACAGCAGTTTTTTTGAAAATTTCAGAGAGGAGCTTGATTTTAGCGGCTTTACAGTCCTGTGACAGACGCCAGCTGTGCCTCAACATCTGGAGCAACACCCGCAACACTCGATAGTCTTCAGGTCCAGCGTGAACCTTCATTCTGATCCAATCCGTCCAAACGTCCTCGTTCCAGGCGTCGCTACCATAACGCTGGTCCCAGCCAAGCACCAGAAGCCCGCCTTCAGGACGGGTTCTACCAGGAAGCAGCGTTTGTCGCAGCTCCTGGACTCACCACTAGAGGCAGCATCAGTTCAAGCTCTAAACATATTTACAGTCTGGTCTCTGTAGGCAGATTTCACATCCACGACAGCCGTAGGGTGTCAGGTAGAATTATTTAAGGTGTGAATGATTGATGGCCGGCTCAGCCGATAGCTTCCTGCTGTTTCTTTGCTGAAATGTTTCTCTCGTGGAGCCGTTCCTGCTAACGGATACACACAGCGATGCTTCAGGCTCTGTGAAACTACGCTGGACGCCCCAATGACAGCTGCTCAGTAGAGGTCTTCAGAAGACCCGAAAACCCGAGGTTCCGACCCGACTCGAATCGGGTCTCGGGTCCATTCAAAAGACGTGACTTTAGGTTCGGTTCGGAATCGGTACAGTTACTCTTGGGTCCGGTCGGTGCTCTCTGACAGGCTGGGTCCACGTTTACTCGAGAGAGGTAAAGATATTGGTGGTGGCAGCTAATGTCAGGACTCGGGGCAGTTTAATTAATTATTCATTAACGTGGCGTGTTTGTCATGAAACAATCGTGTTGCTGTAGAGTGTTATTAGCGGTTTGCCCGGCAGCTGTAAAGCACAATGGATCGCCATCATGACAACACTGGATGAGAGAACATATTCACGACACGTCCTGACCGGTGTAGGCTATTAGCGTTAGCAGTTACTACCAATAGCATCTGTATCCACAAAGAAAATAACGACGTGGGTTTATTGTTGTTTCCATCACGTAGCCTATGTAGCAACTGAACCGGTAGAAGAAGACAACTTTAGGTAAGAAAATCAAGTTTTATTCAACGCTAGACAACTTTAACATGAGCAACTATGGGCTGGATTGTCTCGGTTCTATTCGGGTAACTCGGTTCGGTTCGTGGTAGGAAACTAAAGACTCAAGTCGGGTTGGTTCCAGGTCCAAATATTGTGGGTCCATTCGGGTTCGGACTCCCGGACTCATGATAATAGCTCGGGTCGGGTTGAATTTTTCACGGGTCCATTCGGGTTCTCAGAGGTCTTCACGGGTCCACTTTCATGGACCCGTGAAGACCTCTACTGCTCAGGGAGAAACTCTGATGTACTTCTTTAGGTAAATTAGGCAAGGCAAGTTTATTTGTATAGCACATTTCGTGTACAAGACAATTCAAGGTGCTTTACATAAGCATTACAAAGCATTACATTAAAACAGGAGGAAATAAAAAGATGAAATAATAATAAAAATGCAAAAAGTCAATCAACAGTTATTTTTGATTTAGGAATTAAAAATGTAGATAAAATGCAAGAAATAAAAGTTAATTATTATGATAAAATGTGGCAAATAAAAAAGTTTTTAACCTTGATTTAAAACTGCTGAGAGTGTCAGCAGACCTGCAGGTTTCTGGGAGTTTGTTCCACATTTGAGGAGCATAAAAACTGAACGCTGCCTCTCCGTGTTTAGTTCTGACTCTGGGAACAGAAAGTAGACTTGACCCCGATGACCTGAGAGATCTGGTGGGTTCATAACGAACCAGAAGATCCTGAATGTATTTTGGCCCTAAACCATTCAGTGCTTTGTAAACTAACAGCAGGATTTTGAAGTCAATTCTTTGACAAACAGGAAGCCAGTGTAAAGATCTGAGGACTGGAGTTATATGATCCACTTTCTTGGTGTTAGTGAGGACTGGAGCAGCAGCGTTCTGGACTAACTGCAGCTGTCTGATGGTCTTTTTTAAGGAGACCTGTCAGGACAGCGTTACAGTAGTCTAGTCTACTGAAGATAAATGCATGGACAAGTTTTTCTAAATCCTGCAGAGACATCAGTCCTTTAATCCTGGATATGTTCTTTAAGTGATAATAAGCTGACTTCACAACTGTCTTGATGTGACTACTGAAGTTTAGGTCTGAGTCCATAATAACACCCAGATTTCTGGCTTTGTTTTTGGTTTCTAACTTAGCTCTTTGAAGCTGAGTGGTGACATTTAATCTTTCTTCCTTGGCTCCAAAAACTATTATTTCAGTTTTGTCTTCATTTAACTGAAGGAAGTTATGACACATCCAGTCTCTAATTTGATCAATGCATCTGATCAGTGTTTGGATTGGACTGTAGTCTCCTGGTGAGATGGTTATGTAGATTTGTGTGTCATCAGCATAGTTGTGGTACCATATTTTGTTGTTTTTCATAATTTTAGGGAATTAGGGATCCGCAGTAGAAGTCTGGCGCCGGATACCCTTCCTGGCAGTAAGGGCCCGATTTTCCGTTACCCGTTACCATTCCGACGGCCCGCCCGTGGGCCGTCAGTACGTAATTTACAAAAGTAAACCGTTATTTACACAGCTCATATGTTACGTGAGGTAGTCATGCGACATACCTTTGGAAAGCTAAGATACTTGTGAGTCAAGCGATGCAAACCATTTCAGGGTAAAATCATAACAGCAGGTACAATCAACGCCTGTGTCACACCACAAACAAACAAAGAAACAGTTACAAAATTGACGCAAAATATTCCCACAAAAATGGTCTGGTTACATTCACAAAGGTCCAGTCGATCCAATCCAGTAAAGTATTTAGTCCAAAATTCATTATTATACCAAAAAATATCCACAAACAGCCGCTGCATCATTTAAAAATTAGCCAGTTGATGGTTGAAACTTCGGGCTTTGTTCGCTGTGACTCGGCGTTTGCGTGTTTCATAATGGATTCTTTGGTTTTAAAATGGAGGCGGTCAGCTGACCTTTAGATTGACACCTCATACGTCCATATAGCAGCTTCCCTGTCCTGTCCACAGCCTACAACGGCCAATGAAGGCCAACGTTGAAAGGCCACGCCCCCATTGGGTCTTGTAAAAACTGAACCAGTTAGAACCAGCCGTGCTGATGACTGGCGAATTGAATAGCCAATGAAATTCTGAACACAGCGATGTGTCGCTTCAGGGAGCGGAGACAAAGACACAACCAGGACAACGCAGCCCAGTCAAAACGTGCGTCAATGCGTCATTTATGAAATTATGTTTATGTGAAAAATGCTGCAAATAACTCGGAATTGGTTATAATTGTAAATGTGTGTAAATATGTGAATAGTTTGCTATGTTATAAAAGGCAGTTATGACTTTTATCCTCGGTTTGTGGCCGTGGTTATCCAAGTGTCCTTTTGGAGTCTCCAAATGAACATTTTTGGAAACGCCTAGACATACTCTTCCACAAACATGTGTAAAATAGTCATTTTTTGTGGTATTGTTATCAAATTTGAACTTGCACTAGGTAAGGCTTCATGCTGTGGTCCCATTGTGTTTTCCAGCTCATAAGTCACAGCTGCACTTATCTGCAAACATCTGTTTACAAAAAAAAAAATTCAGGCGAAAATAAAAAAACTTCTATTTCAGTGTGTTCAAACTTAGATTACTCAATGCTAGTAGCACTTACAGTGATTCTGACAGTTGGGGGGAAAACTTCAGAGTGTTACCTTTCAAAAGAGACCAAAACCATCCACGGTTCAAGAACAGCTTTCAGTTTACTTTGGGTATGCCTTGGACAGGCGTTTTAGGCTAATTTTAGGAGCGGTAAGGGGGATAGTGGGTAGCGGGAGGGGCGTTCCCCCGCAAAGAACACAATCTTCCACCTTGCTAAACTCGTTATCCCACCTGCGCTACCCGCTACATTATCCGTAGGAGTGGTTAGGGCGTTCCACCTGTTAAACCAATTAGTGCGTCAGTAGTCATTGCCTTTCTGAGCAGGTTGTGCTACCCGCAAACCGCTACCGAGGAAGCTTGGTTTAACACAATCTCTGCTATTTTCTCAGGGGTTCTGAAGCCAAATCACGCTTTTTATACAAGAGTTAATTCCAGAGGTAGAGCCATTTGTGCACGTCCACATGTGACCAGGTGGACGCACATTGATGCCATTTGGATGCGCTCCTGTACGTGCTGACTTGCAGGTTGTGGGTCACGGTCTGACCAAGATACAGAGTTTGCGGAAAGGGCAAAAGACATACCCATTGCCACACCTACAAAGTGAGTAAGGGAGTCAGCATAACGGGTAGCAGCTTTAGGTAGCAGAAGATTGCATTAGCGGTTATCGGAGGTTCCTAAACCCACAATTTGAGATTAGCTGCTAGTGTTATGGATAAGGAGAAGTGTAAGATCGGGGCCTTAGTGTCCAGTGCTACCACCGAGCCGCCTGGGAGGCCGAGACCCTTCACCTTTTTCAAGTCGGTTGTAACGATAGTCTCCTGCAATGTCACTAAGTTTCAACTGTGTGAAGGAAGTAAATAAAAGGAAGCACAACACTATAAGCTACAGCGCCGCAGAAAACAACCAGCACTGCTCTCTGGTGGCTGGCGGTGTAATTACAGAGCAACGCAAACAACAATCCACAAGAATAAATATCAAAGATGGCAAAGGGGCCATACGGAGCTTATGTGCTACACAGAAGGACCAATCAGGCAATAGTCTGGAAGTGTTCAGATGCGAAGCAGCCTGAAGCAGCTATCATCACTCTATATGCAGGCTGGCAGCCAGAGCTAACCAGAGGACGCCAGCTGGATGGACCTCGGTGACTGGCAGTGGGTTGGCCTGGAAGGGTTTAGCTAAGCAGACATTCAAATTCAAATTCAAATTCAAAATACTTTATCAATCCCCCAAGGGGGAAATTCAAGTTTCAGTAGACCAGGAAAAATCTGGTGTACTAGGGGAGCTGCTAGTGTCCAGCGTCCTTTTCATGCCAGGTCCCGTGGTCCGAGCGCTAACTCCAGATAACAGCCGTTAGCAGCCGTTAAAACAGTTAACAGCTGTTAGAACCAGTATATCTCCATAATGATGACCAGTGAGATATCTCCAGGTCAGAGGAGGAAACACCGATGAACCAGACCGTCTCCCCTAGGAAGACCAAACTCCATTCAGTCCGGTGAGCGACGGAGCCGACCGCCCCAGAGCCCAGTTCATCATGCGGACCGGACCAGGCCGTTGTCGTCTCCCCCGGCGGTGCTGGGCCCCACCAGGTCACCAGACGGCCCCTGCCAGGTCAGCTGACCCATCCGGCGTGTAGACAGCTGGACGGGGGCAGCATGCTGCCGCTGCCACGTCGGGGTCTCCCGTCCCGGCTCTGTGACGCTGCAGCCCGGATCCAGTGGCAGTGGTTGCCGCGGGTAGCAGTTCAGGGCTACTTAGCTTAGCTTAGCTTTCCCGAACTGGCCTCCAGCGACACCGTCCATGTCCGCGGTGGCAGGTCTCCACCAGCCGTAAGAGGACCGATCCGCCCCCTGCAGACAGTATGTCTAACATGCTAACCATGCTAACCATGCAGCCACCATTTCTGATGTCTTCACTGAAACGATGTCTGAAACAGGAGGTACTGCTGCGGATGTCCACCAGCAGCTCTGAAGGTCCTCTGGTGTTACCGAAGGAACTGGGACCCTGGGACCCTTCATACAGGAGTACGCTGGGACCTGCATTCAGTTACCATGTGACTTACGGACTGAAGATGGTAGTCCATACAGGAGCTAGACTGCTGGTAACCAGCAGGTCCCAGCAAAGCTCTGGAGCCTTTAGACGCTCCTCTACGAGTCATCCCATAAAGTCACTGCTTCAACGTGATTGCTTCGATACGATCTGTACCGATGTAAATGGCTCTGAACAGGAGGGACAATAGACCTCCTTAATGAGAGAGAATTTTCCAGAAGTGAATGAGTACAGCTGCCCAGGCTACCAAACATCTAAAATACCTTTTTACATTGCTTTTATATTACGTAAACGTGAGAATAATCAGGGTTTGAGGACCAGCAGCACCGATCACGTTAACTTCTTTGAACATCTTCATCTGAGCTGAGTCCTTCCACTGAAGTCGTGTTTGATGACTCATCTGGAGCTTTCTTCATCTCCATCATCCTGCAGCCGTTCTTCACCTGTTCTGAAGAAGAAAGACTGTCCCCCAGGTTTCCAGCAGAAGCTTTCTCACTACCTGTGAACCCCCACATGCTGAAGGTTTCTGAAGGGGCGGAGCTCTGAAGCATCTTCTATTTATGTATCCATATGCTTCGGTAACGATGAGCTATGTTAAGACGCTGGCCTGACCTCCTTTTCTAAATCCGGCCACATGAACCTTGTTCTGTGGATAAAATCAGCCCCTGTGATCACATGACGCCCTCCCAACAGGTGACAGAACACCTGCAGGAGCTGTTATTGCTGATTAGAGCTCTCTCATCTCTAACATCTGCTCAGTGAAACCACTGAAACCACTTTACCTCCTAACTTTATATTTGGAAGATCTGATCAGTCGCAGCAGCTGCTCTGGTTCTTTCACAGCCCTGTACTCTCCCCGACCGTCCCGTCCAGCTCCCATGGGATTGGGTATCCCCCCCCCCCCAACCTCAACACCGCCCACCTCCCTGCCAGAGCGGCTGCAGCAGGGGTTTCCAGAGTGTCGAGCTGCTCCCCACGTTGAGCGGAAAGTGAAACCGTTTTCTGTCAGCAGACCACCGACACACAGCTTTGTTTCCACGGTGGCGCTAACGGCTGCAGCCCTCTGGGATCTGGCTCCACAACAACGGTTCATCTCCATGTCACAAGAAACCAACTCACAGCACAAAAACAAGTTTGGGTCTTTCGGTAAGCAACCTAGTTACTGTTGATAGGTCGGACAAACTTGCTGCTCCTGCGTTAAGAACCATGTTAATTTGCTATATTTCTGATGTGTATCATCAGTGTTAATATTATACTATAATAACGCCATGATGAAATATTGCTGCTGGGGACCTGCAACAGTAACTCGAGGTGTCCAGAACGTTTGGAGGGACATTTTTATTCCCTTTAACAAGATAAAACAAACGCTGGAGAATGCAGACTTTGGTTCAGTTGTGTCCGTCCACACAATCAACTGAACGTGGGGAAAGTTACAAAGCACACCTACATTTGCTCCAAGGTAAATTAGCTTTGCTTATTAGATGATTGATTTAACCACTGTTTATTAAAAGTAATATGATTTAGCAGCAGGGAGGGTGATGAGTTCTCTGTTAGCATTAGCATTAGCTCTGGTCCATAGGTCTGTCCCACACCAGAGCTATGTTAACATCAGACATTGTATAGATATAATTAATAAAGTGACGTTAACATCACTAGCCTCACATTATACCTAACAAAATAAATATCCAGGGCCATATATATTTGTAGACAACGAGGCAGGCTAATAGGTGGCTAGCGAGCTAGCCGGAATGCTAACGGAGAGATGTTTTCACTCATCACCCTCCCTGCTGCTAAATCATATTACTTTTACTAAACGGTGGTTAAATCAATCATCTAATAAACAAAGCTAACTTACCTTGTAGTAAATGTAGGTGTGTTTTGTAACTTTCTTCACGTTCAGTTGCTTGTGTGTACGGACACAACTGAACCCACACAGCATTTTTCCAGCATTTGTTTTGGTTTGGGAAAGGGAATAAAAATGTCCCTCCAAATGTTCTGGACACCTCGAGTCACTGTTGCAGGTCCCCAGCAGCAATATTCCACCATGGCGTTATTATAGTATAATATTAACACTGATGATACACATCAGAAAAATAGCGAATTGAGGGGTCACGTGATGATGGCCTAGGAGACGGTCGGCTTTTCGGGAGCTCCGCCAACACCCTTTATATTTTGCATTCTCTCTTAAACCACGTTGTCACTTTCTAATGCCAGTGCAGTAGTATGACTCTAGAACTATTCTGGTCGAAGGAACACCAAACAATGCGGGGCCGAAAGAGAGATAAATCGCGACAGCCCACGGACAACGCAGCTACGCAGCTAGCTCATCATGGCGGTGAGCATGATGAAGAAGAAGATGACGAGGCAGAGCTTGACCCCGGTCTCGCTAAAGCGTTGGACTTGATGACCAACAAGCTAATGGCGGCTATCAACGAAAAGCTTGAACCTCTGGCTCTAACAGTCCTCTCTCACACTACCGAGCTGAAGAAGACTAAAGACCGCTTGGATGAAGCAGAGGCCAGGGTGCTACAGCTCGAGACAGCTAACGAGTCACAAGGTAATCGCATAACAGCCCTGGAGAAAAAAGTGGAGGACCTCATTGACCATGTAGACGACCTGGAAAACACGGACACAGGCGACGGAAAAATATCCGCATCTTCAACCTGCCAGAGGATGTGGAGGGTAAAAATGCTTTGGACTTCTTTGAACACTGGCTACTACTGGCTTTTCTCGACATGAATGCTAAGGGGGGGCGAGTGAAGCTGGAACGAGCTCACCGCTCTCTAATGCCCAAGCCCGCGCCTGAACAACGCCCGCGCCCGGTCATCATTCGGTTCCACGCCTTTCCGGAGAAGCAGAAAGTGATGGCAGCAGCCCGACGTAAGGCAGCGGACGGGGATATACACTGGAGGGGAAGAAAATATCCTTTTACAACGACTTGTCCGCCGAAGTGCTTCGTAAACGAAAGGAGTTTAAAGAAGCCAAACAACATCTCCGGCAGATCGGTGCTGATTACTCCATGCTTTTCCCTGCAAAGCTGCAAGTGTCACTGAACGGCAAGAAGAAAACCTTCCTCTCCCCTGCAGAGGCTCTGACCTTTGCAAAACAGCACAGGTCGTCAGAAATGACAGATACTCCGACCTCTGAGAGCTAAGTCTGTACTCTTGGTCATACACTGATCATAATGTTCTATTATGACGCATCTTAAGTTGCATTCATGTGTATGATTATTCCTTATTATAATATTCACTAAGATGTCGCCATAGTTACTGATCGCTGATATTCATTCAGTCGAAGTACTGCTGGTTTTTGTACAAGTAACTATTTAAATACAAAGACTAATAAGTTTAAAACTTTTGTTTAATTGGGTGTTGCTGCGAGCCCCAGCCAACCAGCTAATGTCACTTGCTTTGTTTTTTTTTCCTGTTTACATAGTGTGAGAAACACGTCTGCCCCCCTAGTGGAGGTCTTGTAGAACAGCAATCCCCTCTCCATCTGGGAAAAGATCCCAACACATTTTTTTTCCCTCTTAATTTAACCCTTTTTTTTTTCCTTTCTCTTTCTCTCTTGCGCCCCCCCCCCCTTTTTTTTTTCAACATGCATAGTGTTTTACTGTATTTGTTCCATTTGTTCTGGTTTTGTGTTAGTTCATGCTCAGTATTGGTCTTCTATATTCAGTATATAATGTCAACATATTAAACTGCCTAAGAAAAGATGCCACCTTACAAATTAAAACTTTGCTCGTGGAATGTGAGGGGTCTGAGAGGTAATGTGAAACGTAGGAAGGTTTACTCTTTGTTGAGGAGGGAGAGGGTTGATGTGGCTCTACTACAGGAATCCCACTTAGAAGACATCGAGCATCTCAAACTTAAATACAGTTGGGTTGGCCAGGTGTACTTTTCCTCTTTTACCACCAGCAGCAGGGGGGTTGTTATATTGATACACAAGAATTTGCCATTTCAATTAAAAAAGTGTATAAAAGACAAGTACGGAAGGTTTGTAATTATAAATGGTGTGTTAAATGGCAAAGAAATTACTATTATTAATCTCTACTGCCCACCTAATTATTCCCCAGACTTATTAACTAAAGCATTTTCAGAATTTGCTGAAATATCTTCGCCACTGGCCTTGGTGGGAGGTGATTTTAATTGTCTATTTAATCCTCAACTTGATAGACACCCTCCACGAAATTCTCCTCTGTCAACCCAGGCCAGAGCTCTTTTGTCGACCTGTGGGGGAATTAACTTGGTTGATACATGGCGTACATCCATCTGATAGGGAATTCACCTTTTACTCCCCTCCTCATAAGTGCCACACACGTATTGATTATTTTTTAGTACCCCAGTCTGTGTTACAATTTGTATCCTCCTGCTCAATAGACAATATTGTGGTTGGCGACCATGCGATTATGTTCCTTGAATTGTCTCTTGACATAGAATCCCCAAAAAGTAAACGTTGGAGATTGGACACGCGTCTCCTTAAGGATGACAAATTCATTTCTTATCTAAAAAGAGAATTTAGGATATTTTTGTCTATTAACTCACAATCTACCAATAACCCATCCTTGCTGTGGGAGACATCAAAAGCATATATTAGGGGTTTAGTTATAGCCTTCTCAGCTTCAAAAAAGAAAAAAACAGTTGGTACAACAGCGAAAACTTGAAAAAGAACAGGACGATATTAAAAATGCACTTTGCTCTACATCAGACCCGTTACTCTTGCAAAGGAAATGTGCAGCACAGGCTGCTCTGGATACTTTACTAACACAACAGGCTAAGAGTGCTCTTCTCTTCTCAAAGCAAAGGTTATATGAGTATGGGGATAAACCCAGTAAGTATCTATCTCACCTGACCAAAATTAAAAGGGACCCTCAAGTGATTCCTTCCATTCAGGATGAAAATGGCACCCGCCACTTTGATAACAAAAACATTAACAACACCTTCAGGCGGTTTTACACTAGGCTGTATGAATCAGATCAACCACCAGGTGTCTCAGATAGGATGGCATCCTTTTTGGACAGACTAACCCTTCCAACCATCTCTGATTCCCAAAAATGTGAATTAAATGCTCCCATCTCCAGAGAGGAGGCTCTATCAGCACTAAAAAGCCTGCAGTCAGGCAAGGCACCAGGGCCTGATGGGCTGAGCAGCGGATTTTATCGGGAATTTCAAGATGTGCTTATAGACCCCCTCCTGGAGATGCTGGAACATTCTTTCAACACTGGTAGCCTCCCCAACTCGCTAAGGGAAGCAGACATTACCTTAATTTTAAAAAAAGGAAAATCCTCTGAAGACTGCTCAGGATATAGGCCTATTGCTCTTTTGAATCAGGACATTAAAATATTATCTAAAATATTGGCACTACGTCTCGAGAAAGTCTTACCTTTTCTCATCAAAGAGGACCAAACAGGATTCATCAAGCGTAGAAGTTCTAGTCACAATGTTAGGAGGCTTCTGCATATTATCAACATTTGTCAAACACAGAAAATTGATAGCATGGTCATTTCATTGGATGCTGAAAAGGCATTTGACCGTGTTGAATGGTCATACCTGTTTAATGTCTTACAAAAATTTAATTTGGGAGATAATTTCATTAGATGGATCAAATTATTATATAAAAATCCAATGGCTGCAGTCATTACCAATGGTTACAGATCTGACAGCTTCCCACTTCAGCGCTCAACACGCCAGGGCTGCCCTCTTAGCCCCGCCCTTTTTGCCCTTTCAATAGAGCCTCTCGCTGAGGCCATAAGGCGGGACGCTGAAATAATTGGCATAAATGTGGGTGGGACCCAACACAAAATCTCTCTTTATGCCGACGACGTCTTGCTTTATGTGCTAGAGCCTGAAAAATCAGTTTCACGTCTTGTTGATGTAATCACTCTGTTTGGGCAATTTTCAGGTTACAAATAAATTTCTCGAAATCTTTGGCTATGCCAATGGGAAATCTTAGAGATAGAACTGATACATTACCCTCATTCCCATTTAAATGGTCTATTACAGGTTTTGTCTACCTCGGTATTCATATCACACCATTGTTTCATGGAATGTTTAAGGCTAATTTCAACCCCCTCTTTGACTCCATAAGAAAAGACCTGAACAGATGGACCCCTCTCCCCTTATCATTACTTGGCAGAGTTTCTATCATTAAAATGAATATTTTGCCTAGATTATTATACCCCCTACAGATGATCCCTATACTTTTGTCAGGCAAGGTACTGAAGCTGCTTGATGGCTGGCTGAGTGACTTCATATGGAACAAGAAGAAACCCAGGTTAAAAATCACAAAACTACAACTCCCTAGCTCTAAAGGAGGTCTGGATCTCCCTAACGTCAGATGGTATCAACTGGCAGCCCATTTAAGATTTATAGCAGAATGGGTCAAGGAAGACTTGACTTCTGATTTGCTAAATTTAGAAAGTCACAGACCTCAGGCTCCCTACCAGGCCTCCTGGCCTTCAAAGATTAAAATCTGCCAGGAATCACTGTAATAATAATCCTATAATCTGTAATACGCTAAAAGCATGGTTTCTTACACAAAAGCTTGAAGGGAGGTCTGGACTAACATCTCCATTGGTCCCGGTTCAGGGCAACCCTAATTTCTTACCAGGCATGGAGAATGGTGGATATAACGCTTGGACATCTCAAGGAATAAAGCGATTGTGTGATTTATTTCAAGGCGCAACCATGTTTTCATTTGCAGAACTGCAAGAAAAGTATAATCTCCCCAGACATGATTTTTTCAAATACCTGCAGATTCGAGATTACATAAACAGGGAAACTACTCTTAATACTGATGCTGCTACATCTGTAGTTGAGCAATTACTCCTCCTTGGCCCAGCTAAAAAATCCATTACTCGCTTTTACAATGTTTTAAGCCAGACTGAAGCAATAAATGTACAGGATACTATGCGGACGTGGCAAGGAGAACTTGGTGTAGATATTGATGAGGATAAGTGGACTAAGATATGGACTCAAACAAAGAAAATATCTGTATGTAACCGTGCCAGGTTGTTGCAATTCAAAATTTTGCACCGTTTGCAGATCTCTTCTAATAGAAGACATCAAATGAACCCACAACTCTCACCTTTATGTTTAAAGTGTAAAATTGCAGTGGGCACCTATACTCATTGTGTTTGGTATTGTACTAAAATCCAAGCATACTGGATGGATGTTCTGCAAGATTTGAAAAATATATTTGGTGTTGCATTACACATGGACCCTCTTTCTTTAATCCTGGGTTACCCCAATCAACGCTCTATTGTGGATGTCAACTCTACCAGACTGTATAATATTCTCACGTATGCAGCAAGGAAAAACATCTTCTTGTCTTGGATAAGCGTCAAAACCCCCACTAAATCGAACTGGCACAAGATAATTATGGAATGTTTTCCTCTGGAGTACTTAACCTGTTTGCTTCACTCGTCAGAAGGACAGTTTAAGGACATTTGGACTCCGTATCTTCACTTCTCTAACTCTACAGTGGCTTCAATGCTCTCAAGTGTTATCCTTGACTAGCTAATGTAGATTAATGTATCTATGGCCTGACTTTCTTATTATTTTTATTATTATTTGTTTTTCTATAAAGAAGGGGTTTCTTTTCACTGTACTGGCTAAGTGAAGGTATAATGCAAATATGTACTGTCTAGACCAACATTACACTGAGCATTGCTGTTTTTGTTTTATTTTTGTGTTTATGTTAATGTATAAAAAAAAAAACACAATAAACATATTGGAAAAAAAAAAAAGAAAAATAGCGAATTAACACAGTCCTGAACGGAGGAGCAGCAAGTTTGTCCAACCTAGCAACAGTAACTAGGAAGGGGGCGGCGCTTACCAAAGGGTCAATTACACAGGGGTGAATATTTCTGCACCTCATCAAGTTAAACCGTATGAAGCCACAGATGAATGCGTTACCATGGCTCTGGTCACCGTCACATTAGCTGTTTAACAGCGTCTCAATGGACCAACCAGCACAGTCATCCTCCTTTTAAAGATAGTATATGCTTGGTAAAAAAAAAAACCCAAGCAGCGAGCGTCACTCCCGTTTGAAGGCTGATAGCTGGAGCTAATCAGAGGACACCAGCTGGACTCATCAGCTCATCAGCTGCATCCTCCCTTCGCCTCAGATCGTTTCAGGACCCTTCCAAGGTGACCGACTGGTTCCACCGAGGCCACCGGCTCACTCCACCTGCAGGGGCCCGCAGCCGGCGGTCCCCCAGGTGGAGCAGCCGACCAGAGGGGTCCTGAAGTGATCCAAGGTGAAGGTCTGAGTCTGTCTCTGGAGCTTGGAGCTCCAGTTAGACCAGCTTTTCTCAACCGGGGTGTCGTCAAAAAAATGACCTGTTCTGACATTTCATATACAGTGGTACGTCTACTTATGAACGTTTCTACATACAAAATTTGCAGGTTACGAAACGCCTCAAAGGGAAAATATTGCCTCTTGTTACAAAATAAATTTCAGGATACAAAAGGCAGAAATCCAGTAGCGCTGCTACTCGCAGCTCCCAGAGTTTACTGAATGTAAACATAGCTGTATCTCTGTATCTCTGTTTAAAAGCGGTGAGTCCGAGCTGCTCTGCCATTGGCTATCGCTTAGCATCTTCCTGGCATCCCATTGGCTAGGAGGGCCCCTTGTCTGTATGAGCGTAACCCAGCAACCAGGTAAACAAACAATTTTTACCTCCGCCAAGGAGGTTATGTTTTTGCTGGCGTTTATCTGTTTGTTTGTGTTCAAGATAACTCAAAAAGTTCTGGATGGATTTTAATGAAATTTTCAGGAGTTGTCAGAAATGTGAAAAAGAAGAACTGATTTCATTTTGGTTCTGATCCGGAAGAAATCCTGGATTCTGGATCACTTTCAAATTTTCGATACAGTGATCCCTTGCCACATCGCGGTTTGACTAATGCGGTTTTAGTCCATTGCGGATTTTTTTTCAGAAATATATTATAAAAAAATCAAGAAATAATAGTTGAAATTCTGTGAAAATCCACCCCACAGCAGACGAGAGGCTGCAGCTGCCAGCGAAACATCAAACAATGACTCACAGCCTCCTGTAAGCAACAAAGAAACACAGACAGAACTCTAGAATCTGGGCGCTGTTTGGCCGAGACGCATTTACTACATTTACGCATTTACTGGGCGCATGCATGACGCAGCGACCGGCAGCAGTGGGAAGCATGTCAGTTTTAAGTTTGTTATTTTTTACTTAAACTTTTAAACTCGCTGTGCACTTTGAATTGATCAACCTCACTTTTGTGTGATTAAGAGTGTCATGATTCAGTGACGTGGAACTGACTGATCTTTTTATTGGCGGTGCTGCGTCCTCATGTCACCTGGGGTTGCTGACAGCTCCATTCAATATTCCAGAGACTATCTGTTAAAATTCTCTAATCCCGTGATCAGCGGCCCACCAGCAGACCTAGTCTTTCCTGACCGAGCACGGGGAAGGCGACAACTTTGTACCTCCATGACGGAAACCGAGGAGGCGAGGCAGGAGAGGCGGCGTACGGGAGCGCAGACGGCAACACCTGTTGCGCATCATCCCCCTCCCTTCAGTTATCCTGTCCAACGTCTGCGCTCTCTGCAATAAAACAGGAACTACAGGCTCTTGTTCGCCACCAGCATGTATTTAAAGAAGCCTGCATCCTGGTCTCTGAGACCTGGCTCGGGGAAAGGGACGTTGACGGTGATCTAGACGGGTTAGGAGGTCCGTTCGGTTCCGCTCCTCCCCTCTGTCGGTGCGGAGCAGAGCGGACCTCCGACCCCGTCTAGATCACCGCTCCGCACCGACAGAGGGTCTGCAACAACCAATTTAAGTTTCTACCATCAGGTTCACTGATTACACTCCCTTTTGCAAAAACAAACAGATAAAAACACCCTTTTGTTCCCTCTGCTGTTGTTCTTTTAAATACCGGGAGGAGAAGATAGCGGGTGAAAAGCCCTCCCTCCTGACTAAAGCTTAGGTCTTCATTATGAAAAACAAAAAAAGTTATTGATTGATTGACAGTTTGGAGACCAGAGGCTGTGAGGGAAACAGAAAGACCACAGTTTAGCCTTTGTCTTGTGTCACTGCAGTGTCTCGCTACTTTTTTGCGGTGTTTAAACATATTTTAAACACATTATTTAGGGTCTGGGGGCTCCGCCTCCATTTCGCGGATTTTGATTATTGCGGGGGGGCGCCGGTCCCCATTAACCGCGATAACTAAGGGATCACTGTATTTGTTGCGTTTAGTGGAGGTCTGCGCTCTCTGAGTGCTTTTCTAGTTCTAACATGTATTTCTGACAGGTTTTTATGTCATTTCATGTATTATTTATAATTTATAAAAAAAATAATGTTTGAATTTTGGGGGGCTTGAAACGGATTAGAGCATTTACATGGAAAACGCGTCTCTACTTACTAAATTTTCAGGTTACAAACTACTTCCAGAACCAATTAATTTCGTAAGTAGAGGTACCACTGTATAAATATATGAATGCATACATTAATACATACTTTTTGCCTATGAATGAATGAATAAATAAATAAATAAGATACATAATTGGACATGAAATGAATAATAAAAATATGTCTCACATGCCCATTTCCCAATGTTAACAACGTCAGTACGGGGTCAACGTAAGGTCAACGTGACTGCCCAGTTAGCTTACGTCGTAATATCATTTAACCATCAGAATTTTATTTCACAGATAGCAAAGAGAACTTTTTAGCAGCATCATGGATGGTTTTCTAAAAAGGAACGGAACATCACAGAGGAGCCGACTTCTTCATCAAGCCTTCATCCACCAGCTCTGAATCTGCTCCATAGGTACCAAAGCTAGCTGCTAGCGATAAGGCTAAAAAGAGGCAATACAAGGATGATGGATGGAAGCAAGCAATCACGGATGAAAAGAAGCTTTCCTGCTGAGGCCTACTCTGGTGCAATTATCCTGTTCAGGTTATTTAAACTAAATAAATGGGACGTATGCATTTACATTTGGAGCGATGCAGCGTGTCTTTGGATTATATTTTACTCTGGGGTGTCGTGAGATTTTATTCACTTTTGAAAGGTGTCGTGACTGAAGAAAGGTTGAGAAAGTCTTAGTTAGACGACAGCAGATCGAGTTGTTGGCAGGAAGTCAGACAACGAGATCAGGTAAACTTTCAAAATAAAACACCTGTGGGAGCAAAACCGCTGCAGAACTGGACCCCAGCCATCCTGAGCTGCTGTTGGGCTTTTGGCTTAGTGTCACTGAGCCTGATTTATGACTTACTTCTGCATCAAACCGATGGCAAATCTACGCCGTGTGCTACGCCGGACCCTCACGCACACCTTTCTCCAAATGTAACTGTGTATTTAATATCATATAAATGTGGAGATCAATGGATATTGACTCACTGTTGGAGCCAGACCCTAGTGGTCAGTCAGAGGACTGCAATTTGTCTCACTTCCTGCACTGAGAAAGACTTCAGTTAGAGCTCATTGGTGGTTTCGCTCTGCTGGACTGAACCGTCTGTTCTGGAGCATTCAGGTTTGTGCTAACACAAGGCCAAGAGGGAAGGACATCAGCCACGGTCTTAGAGAAGCTACTTGTGCCGCCCATCAGGCCAAGGGAGGGCTTTAAAGCTATGTTTCAAACTATCTGGAGTAAAGTTTTATAGTGATGAAGATGAAGACGTCCCAGAATGAACGAGGCTCATGAATAAAATTCAGTATCAAAAGTTCAAAAGTGGGGAAATAAAAACTGAAAGCATGTCTCAGACAGGAAGCCTCCCTGTCAAACCTCAGGGCTGCCAATCAGCTTTTTCTGTAAGAAAAAACAAAAAGATAATAATAACAGCATAACATGTAAACAGTGAAAAACATACTAAGAGGATAAAAACATTTCCATGACAAAGACACAGATGACGCACTGAAGGAAATCTGACAGCTGGAGGACTTTTGAAGGTTTTCTGGGGAACTTCCCTTCAAGGCAACGATCAGAATGGAAAAAAAAAAACATCTGTGAGAGAAACGTGCACTTAAAATTGGGAAAATCTATATGTGTCAGAAATCTGCAAGTGAGTAAAGCTGTGAGTCATCGGTGTCTCCCCTTCATCTGGCTCGCTTCACCGCGCTCCATCGGTTCAGCTCTTCAGTTTCTACGAGGCCACTTCTGCAAAAACACAACTGCACTGAAGCTGCACTGCAACGCCCTGCAGCTCATCCAGTTTCAGGCTGCACGAACCCCTGCAGGTCTGACGGCCCCCTTCAAGACCCTCCAGACACATCTATCACAGGAGTTTCAATGCTTTCACCTGTTCAGACCGTTCTCGGTTTCAGAGCGGCTGCAGCAGAGGGCTGGAGGTGAGCAGGGTCACACCGTGACACCACTTATGTGCACATGCAGTAAACATCCTGTCTGCAGGTCAGAAATCTGACTGTGGTGGTAGGAGCATGACGACAGAAACCAGAGAGCTGCAGATGGGTTTCCATCCACCTGCTTTATTTAGTTGGGATGTTAAAAAAAGAACTGAATGGAAATTCCAGACAGATAAGCGTCCAGATTTATTACTATTATTTATTTTTATTGTGGCGATTGGTAGTGTTGAAGCCTCACAGTCATAAGGTTCCTGGTTCAGATCCTAGCTAAGCAGTATTACCTGGACTAGTATTACCTGGACTAGAATAACCTGGACTAGTATTACCTGGATAGGCTCCAGCAGATCCCCGTGACCCTTCAGAGGATGAATGGATATAGATATGGATGGATGGATGGATGGATGGATGGATGGATGGATGGATGGATGGTATTACCTGGGCTAGTATTACCTAGACCAGTATTACCTGGACTAGAATAACCTGGACTAGTATTACCTGGACTAGTATTAGCTGGACTAGTATTACCTGGACTAGTATTATCTGGACTAGTATTAACTGGACTTGTATTAGCTGGATTAGTATTAGCTGGACCTGTATTAGCTGGACTAGTATTATCTGGATTAGTATTACCTAGACTAGTATTACCTGGACTAGAATAACCTGGACTAGTATTACCTGGACTAGTATTAGCTGGACTAGTATTACCTGGACTAGCATTAGCTGGACATATATTAGCTGGACTAGATTTAGCTGGACTAGTATTACCTGGACTAGTATTATCTGGACTCGTATTAACTGGACTTGTATTAGCTGGACTAGTATTAGCTGGACTAGTATTATCAGGATTAGTATTACCTGGACTAGCATTAGCTGGACATGCATTAGCTGGACTAGTATTAGCTGGACTAGTATTAACTGGATTAGTATTTGCTGGATTAGTATTATCTGGACTAGTATTAACTGTACTTGTATTAGCTGGACTTGCATTAGCTGGACTAGTATTAGCTGGACTAGTATTATCTGGACTAGTATTAACTGTACTTGTATTAGCTGGACTAGTATTACCTCGACTAGTATCAGCTGGACTAGTATTAGCTGGACTTGTATTAGCTGGTCTAGTATTAACTGGACTAGTAATAGCTGGACCAGTAATACCTGGACTTGTATTATCTGGACTAGTATTAACTGGACTAGTATTAGCTGGACTTGTATTAGCTGGACTAGTAGTAGCTGGATTTGTATTAGCTGGACTAGTATTATTTGGATTAGTATGACCTGGACTAGTATTAGCTGGACTAGTATTATCTGGACTAGTATTAACTGGACATGTATTAGCTGGACTTGTATTAGCTGGACTAATATTACCTGGACTAGTATTAACTGTACTTGTATTAGCTGGACTAGTATTAGCTGGACTAGTATTAGCTAGACGAGAATAACCTGGAATAGTATTAGCTGGACTAGTATTAGCTGGACTAGTATTATCTGGACTATTATTAGCCGGACTTGTATTAGCTGGACTTGTATTAGCTGGACTAGTATTAGCTGGACTAGTATTATCTGGGCTAGTATTAACTGGACTTGTATTAGCTGGACTTGTATTAGCTGGACTAGTATTACCTGGACTTGTATTAGCTGGGCTAGTATTAGCTGGACTTGTATTAACTGGACTAGTATTAGCTGGACTAGAATAACCTGGACTAGTGTTATCTGGACTAGTAATATCTTGGGACTACAGTAATTCCTAAACTTCTGCATCTGTGCATATTTGAACAGGATCAGTGAAGTCTGTGTTTTACAATAAATTACAGGCACTAATCAACATTAAAACTTCGGGCCATGATATGAATCCTTGACTTGTATGTGAAGGATTATTAGAGAAGTACTTACGTAGACGTGTCTGGACTTCAGGGAGAACACTTGTCCCAACCATCCCAGTCCCAGACTGGAGCAAATGAAGAAACCAGTGTTGACCACCAGCGTTTGGCTCCCAGCAGAGTTAAAATGTTCAACTTTGTGGCAGAATTAAACATGTTTACAGCCTGGTAGAAAAAATATCAGTTCTGATCTTTATAGTTTTATAGTTTGTTTTTTTTTTTTAATAGTTTTTTCAGATACAATTATATTAAGCAATAAAGCTGACCAATCAAATGGCTGGAGGTCATTTGAAGTTATTTTAGATTGACAGCTAGACATTGGCGTCATCATCGCAGCTTTAG
The DNA here is from genome assembly GCA_018398805.1 of Hirundichthys speculiger. Classification (NCBI taxonomy): domain Eukaryota; kingdom Metazoa; phylum Chordata; class Actinopteri; order Beloniformes; family Exocoetidae; genus Hirundichthys; species Hirundichthys speculiger. The sequence goes on along the minus strand of JAGFBZ010001339.1, from coordinate 14,956 downwards.
GCTTTTGCTGATGTTTCCCCACCACAACACACCCAGTTCAAATGAATGCATTACCATCAGCTCGTCATCCAGATCTGCACAAGTCTGCTAACGAACTAATCGTTTGAATCAGGTGTGTTGAAGCAGAGGAACATCTAGGACATGCAGGACAGAGGCCCTCCAGGACTGAAGCTGAAGAGATGATTGGGTTTATATCAATCTATACTCATTCAAAGTCAATAAAATCATAATATGTACCATTTAAGGTCTTGATATGTGAGAAGCATAGTTTTAAATTATATCCTGGCTTTATGGTGCTAATTTGATGGTGCCAGTTGACATCAGAAATCTGCAGCATTTTGAATCAGCTGGAGGCTTTTCAGAGAACATTTAAGGTACAGCGGACAGCAGAATGATAAGGATTTGCAATATTCCTATCTTGAAGTAACGAATGCATGAGGAGTTGTACGAAGGTAAAAGTAGGCAGCGCCAGAAACTTGTCTTTTAACTTAGTCGCTGGAATCCAAGGTAACTGAGGGACATCTTTCATGTCATCTGGCATCATAGATAGATAGAGCTGGATATAGTGGATATACTTCAAGGGAAGCAGGTAAAAAAGTACAGATCCGAGCACAGGACCCTGTGGAACTCCATAATCGAGCTATTTCAGCCTCAGTGACGTATTCTGGTCTTTGTCGTAGAATTTTTTTCTTTAAGAGTAACTCTCCAGCGTTCATCGATGAAGGCAGCCCAGACTAATCAGCCGGAGTCAGATGTTTTACTCTGACACAGCAGCCCCCACAAAAACAGGCGCCACGCCAAAGATGCTTTTTCACCCGTGACAAAAGAAATCAAATGGCAACATTTTGTAGCTGCTCAGACTCGTCAGGAAGGCAGAAAGCTAAAAATACGGCAGTTTCCTGAACTTCAATCGCATCGCCTTGGGTTTTTCTGAGAAGCCTCACCTGCTGTGGTTTTTGATATGAGCTCAGTATTCACAGTTCAGATGAGTTCGTCCAAGAGGACGACACTTATTTTTACTTTAACTATTATTTTTGTTCTACAAACACATTATCACACTTTATCATGCTTTGTTCTGGCCTCGCAGGACTCCAACTCAAACACTGATGTTAACTCTTTAACTCTACAGTTAAAATCCTTTAAAGCCTTTTATCCCCATGAGACGGTTGGGGGGTTTCTTAGCCTGGAGGTTTTGCATTTCACACTTCTGTACCTCCGGGCTGAGGGTAGAAGTGTGGACAGTCCATGTTGTGGGTGGGTGGAGTCTTTGAGCCTGGAGGCAGCTCTCCTGTGGACTCTGCGGTGGTAGATGCTCTGCAGAGAGGCCAGCGGGTCCTGGTGATCTTCTCGGCAGTCCTAACCGCTCTCCGCCACAGTCGTGTTGCCGTACCACGCTGAGATGCAGCTGGTTAAGATGCTGTCAACGACGCGGCTGCAGAAGTTGCTGAGGGTCTTGGGCGACATGCCAAACTTCCTCAGCCGTCTCAGGAGTACAGCCGTTGTTGTTGGGCCGGTACTGTAACATTAAAACATCAATTCAATTCAATTCAATTCAATTCAATTCGACCCCCGAGCAAATATCATTAACTAAAATTATAATATTTAATCCAAATCAAGGATAATGGAGGTAAAAAAATGTGAAATATGTCAAATATGTGCCAAAACAACAGATAAAAGGTTTCCGTGGCAATGCGCTGTGTTTCTGCATTGAAAATAAAGGACAGCGACTGTTTACCTTCAAATGTTTTTGGTAAAGTTTTAATGATATAAGAGCTCAAATCCACCAGCAGCAGAATGGTGGTGGTGTCTTTAATATATGTTTTATTGGCTCCTTATTTACGCAGCAGCGGATGTTTCGCTGTTTCAGAAAGTATCACCGAGACAGATAAATAACTTCTTCTGAACGGTGGACAACAAAAGCAGCGCGATAATCTAATCAGACAGCTGGTTAACCAACGTAAACTGCACCTGACGGATAAAGCTGCAAACTGCCTGCTGATAAGGCTTTTACAAGAGCTCCCCTGAATACCCACGATGCCGAGCAGCAGCATCAATCAGACAGAGGAGGGGTTTCCTGCACCCCCTCCACCTCCCAGCTGGAAGGAAGAGCCTTATATGGGCAGCAAGGATTATAAAACTTAAGATAAAAGATAAATCCAGAACTGTGAGGAAAACAGGAGATCAGGAGGTAAAGGTTATTTTTACGTTTTCTGATCTGGTGATTCTGTCCTCAGGTGGGTCGATCCACCTGTGGAAGACTTTTATTATCTGACCGTAAAAACCTCTCCGGCTCATTTTTAGCTGCTGCAGCTGAAGAAAGGTGATAACGACATCTGACCTGGCGGCTCCAACCAAAGAGGGAAACGTGTGGTCTTCTGTTTTAGGAAGTTCATTCCTGCACAGCTCTCTATACCAGCCTTTCTCAACCTTTCTTCAGTCACGACACCTTTCAAAAGTGAATAAAATCTCACGACACCCCAGAGTAAAATATAATCCAAAGCCACGCTGCATCGCTCCGACTGTAAATGCATACGTCCCGTTTATTTAGTTTAAATAACCTGAACAGGATAACTGCACCAGAGTAGGCCTCAGCAGGAAAGCTTCTTCTCATCCGTGATTTGCTTGCTCCCATCCATCATCCTTGTATTGCCTCTTTTTAGCCTTATCGCTAGCAGCTACCTTTGGTACCTATGGAGCAGATTCAGAGCTGGTGGATGAAGGCTTGATGAAGAAGTCGGCTCCTCTGTGATGTTCCGTTCCTGTGGGGCTTTTCTTTTTAGAAAACCATCCATGATGCTGCTAAAAGTTCTCTTTGCTATCTGTGAAATAAAATTCTGATGGTTAAATGATATTACGACGTAAGCTAACTGGGCAGTCACGTTGACCTTACGCTGACCCCGTACTGATGTTGTTAACATTAGGAAATGGGCATGTGAGACAAAATTTCGTAAGTAGAGACGCGTTTTCCATGTAAATGCTCTAATCCATTCCAAGCCCCCCAAAATTCAAACATTATTTTTTTTAAATAAATTATAAATAATACATGAAATGACATAAACCTGTCAGAAATACATGTTAGAACTAGAAAAGCACTCGGAGAGCACAGACCTCCACTAAACACAACAATTATCGAAAATTTGAAAGTGATCCAGAATCCAGGATTTCTTCCGGATCAGACCCAAAATGAAATCAGTTCTTCTTTTTCACATTTCTGACAACTCCTGAAAATTTCATCAAAATCCATCCAGAACTTTTAGGGCCTGATTTACTAAAGGTTTGCGTGCGTAAAAACGTGTGCAAACTTGACATCACCCGCAAACCAATGTGCAAGCTGATCTACTAACCGCGTGCAAAGAGGACTGCGCCTCTCAAATCAGCAAAATAGCACACGCTGTTCATTTAGCACTTTTGCCCTGATGAATAAACAATATGGGGCGTACCCGCCAGAAAGCGCAAAATACTGGGAGGGGAAAATGCAAATAGGTCCATTTACCACACGCAATGAGATTTACCAACCCTGAAAGTAATTGCGGGGATTGTGATTGCGTCTGTATTTAGTACGTTCGAAAGGAAGGTGCTAATCTGCCCAGCATTACGCACCGATGGCTGCTGTTATTGTGGCAAGGAGGCGACATCGCCAAAATCAAAGAATACGCAGAGAGAGAGTCTTTCGGACTCGTGTAAATTTGTTTGCACATGCAAAAGGAGAAATATTTTATTTGAATGTTAAATCGAGTATTATTAAGCAAAAGGTTGCCACAGGAGGCACCAGGGTTTCCGTTGTCTGGTAATTGCTGGACTTTGTCTGGTAAAATATGCGGAAGTCCGGGATTTTATAATCTCTCCGGTCAAAATGTCCGGTGAAAATACTCCTCCCAAGCACAATTTCAGTTGTAATAAAATGGGTTATTTCCACATCATTTTATGAAAAACGCCTCGGGATTCTCCCAGAGGAGCTGGTGGAAGCGGCCGGGGGATCTGGACCTCTGAAGCTGCTGCTCTGAAGCTGCGACCCGACTTCGGATAAGCGGAAGCTAATGGATGGATGGATGGATGGATGGATGGATTTTATGAAAAAACATATACTTTTTTTTACGAATGAGTAGTGTGTGAGGACGAGTCGGCTCCAGCCACAGCTCCACTCATTGATTTGTCATGACTCATTGATTTGTCATGACGGAGATGCGTCTCTGCGCGCAGAGACGCATCTCCGTCATGACAGCGCTCCGCGGTTATGGAGGCTTGAACTTCTCAACGGCCACTTAACCACCTGTCTGTCTTGTTTGCCGAAGTTTTATTAAAGGCCACTTTTTCTTTAGTTCTTTGCCTTATATCTTGCCACCTTCTTTTAACCTCATCTGCCGTTCTTTTTGTCTTACCAACTGCATTTATTCTATCGCAGATTTTCTCCCATATTGCGTTTCTTTTGGTGATGTTTAAATTTATTTGCTTTAGTTCATGAATGTGTTTATTTGCCTCTTCCACTAATATCTCTAACTCCAACTCGTCAAATTTCATTTTGCGCTTGCGTCTATCCTGCTTTCCATCCAGACTCTCCATGGCGCAAACCGTAAGACACGCAACACCTCATTTAAATACTGCGGTTTGCACCCATTATCAATTGCGCGAGCATTCTTAGTTGATCACCCGCAAAACACACAACAACAGCACGCGCAAACTTTTTCAGTGCACATGCAATTTAGTACTCTTTATTTAGGATCTTAGTAAATCAGGCCCTTAGAGTTATCTTGAACACAGACAGACAGATAAACGCCGAAAAAACATAACCTCCTTGGCGGAGGTAAAAATTGTTTGTTTACCTGGTTGCTGGGTTACGCTCATACAGACAAGGGGCCCTTCTAGCCAATGGGATGCCAGGATGCTAAGCGATAGCCAATGGCAGAGCAGCTCGGACGCACCGCTTTCAAACCGAGATACAGAGCCGACAGCTATGTTTACGTTCAGTAATCTCTGGGAGTTGCGAGTAGCAGCGCTACTGGATTTCTGCCTTTCGTATCCTGAAATTTCTTTCGTAACAAGAGACAATATTTTCCCTTTGAGGCGTTTCGTAACCTGAAAATTTCGTATGTAGAAACGTTCGTAAGTAGAGGTACCACTGTATATGAAATGTCAGGATAGGTCATTTTTTTGATGACACCCCGGTTGAGAAAGGCTGGTCTAGAGGTCCCACCACAGTCAGGTGGAGGTCTGGACCTCAGACGTACCTGTTTCCAGATGGAAACCACTGCTGATGGTCACATGACCTTCATGGTCTTCTCCTGTGCCTCCACGGTATTGTAGTGAAGTTTGGTGGGTTCATGGGGAGGAGAGGAGCAGTAGCGCTGCTGCAGAGCACTGATTGTCTGAGTGGCAGCACCTATGTGGCAAGAGGTGAGCCTTTAAAAGAGCTCAGTTAGTGTGGAACGGTGTGTCTGGAGAGGAGCTTGGTGATTGGTATTGGGCTTAGCCCAGCCAAGCGAACTGTTCTGGGCTCAACTAATCCTGCGGGGAGGGTGCCGATCGCAGCTTGTTAGGGCTGCCGGCGGCGAAGACAGTCAGTGGGGCTGTAGGGCAAGGCTGCTGTGCAGGCAGGGCTAGAAATGAGTTAGCGGGGTCCATCTAGGAGCCATTATCCACTCTGTGGAAGAGGTTTTCCGGCCGCAATCGGAGACCTCGCTGCGCTGGGCTGGCGAACTAGACAGAGACTTCTTTGTGCCAGACCAGCGCTAAGCTCAGACCCTGGGGGAGGGTCTCGAGCCTCTGGGAAGCTAAGTGTCTTTTAAACTCCTTTTACTGATTGTGTGTGTGTGAGCAGGGGCGCCGCTAGGGATTTTGGGCCCCATGAAAAGAATCTTTACCGGGCCCCCCAACACAGCAGCGAAATTTGTTGATGCTATTTTTGATCATCATTAGGGGCCTCTCTGGGCCCCCCTCAATCATGGGCCCCTATAATCCGTATCCTTTACCCCCCCTTTTCGGCGCCCCAGTGTTAGTAGTGAATGGTTGTGCGATTTTAAGAGTTTTTAGCCACAGCCAGCGGGGAATCCTGTTTGGGGGGAATCAGGGAGACTAGGAGGAGTTTAAAGGTTGGGTGCTGCCCTCTGCCTACCTTCGTGACACCTGGGGGGTTTGCAGTGTCCTAGCTTGCTGTGAGAGCTGGTCTTAAGAATTTAAGTGGTGTGTTGTTGCTGTGCCTCAGTAGTGTCTAGAAGTTGCCAGTGTTTGGCTCCTCCCCAATTCACGTGCATGAATAGTAATCAGTGGGGTAGTCCCGCCCTTGGAGACTCAGCTGACGTATCCTGACTCCCTTACAGGTTCTGAAGCGGGCTGCTTAATGAAATGTCCTAAATAAAGATTGTTACTGGTAACACCTCTTCCTCTGCCTCATGTGTATTTAAAAGGACCGCCTGAAATATTTATTAACGTATCTTCCCAGCGTTCTCTGGACCTGACCTGCCGGCTCTTCTGACCTTCTCAGGGTCTAGCCCTGTACCCTGGTCATCAAAACCCTCGGGGACGCCCCCACGGAGACATCTTCAGGCTGCTTGAGCACATCTGGGCCACATCTGGCTCGTAGGACGCCTGCCGTTACTCAGGTTGGGCCCAGCTGTGGAGCTTTGTGTCACATCACAGCAGCTGAGCCATTTTAAGGTCAGATCAGGCTCAAGCGTGTCTTCATGTTGGATTCTGAGTTGAGGACGGTGATGTTCCTCTGAACGTCTGACTTGGAAATCCCAATTCGAGGGGAATTTTGGAGTCCGGATCCAAATGTCAAGCACCACGTAGCTATCAGGCTGCAGGGAAGGGAGACTTTTATGACTTAAACCGTCGGTTTGTTTCCTGGGTCGTTCCCATCTGCAGGTGCCGCAGAGCAGATGTTTGACTTTTAATAGCCCCCCCACTCCAGCCTCCTCTTACACCTGAAGCACACAGGAAGTCTCATTGACTGAATCCAACAGAAACACACTCGCACTCTCTCTGGCGGGTTATAACTCCTAATCTTCACACCCTGTAAAGATAAGAGCACTTATGCAGCTCTGATAAGGAACTCAGATGCCGTCTTCCTGAGGCGTTACCGTTCTTAGGGGAACAGCGCCCCCTGTAGGCCGAAGCTTGCTTTAATTTGGATTCCCAGTCACTGAAGCGGCTGGAAGGCCTGTTTGTTTCTCCTCTAACTGGAGCCACGTTGGTCAGGAGCATCTCATGGGATGAGCAGCAGAGGTGGGAGTTGCACCCATGAAAGATTCTGGTGCCCCCAGGTGCTGAACATGTGGAGGAACGTTGAGTCCAGATTCTGCCTTCGACTCCCGGATCGAAGGCTGGAGATGTGGAGGTGTGGAGAAGACGCTTTGGTGACATGTTCTCGTGTTGGCAGCGTGATGGTGTCCCTCGCTGGGAAAAACCAGGCTTGTCAACACTGGAGGAGATCTCAGTGCAGAGAGACAGCCAGGTGAAGTTCTCCACAGTCTGGGACCAAACTCTGTCCTCCAAGATGACAGCTCTGGCCCCCACAGACCAGGTGGATCAGAGGCCTCCTCCAGAATCTGGTAGTGGAGATCAGTCCTGACCTCAACAACACTGAACCCTGGTGGGATCAGCTGTTGGTGCCAGAGAGACCAACACAACCAGGGAGGCTGACTGGCAACAGATTCTGGAGAGAAGAAGTCATCCCACAGCCGTGTGTGACATCAGCACATATGCATTTTACTAGATTGATCAGTGCTTCTATTTAAATCTCTATTCATTAATATAATTTCACTGATGTCTAAATATGTACTGAGAACTGATAAACCCTACGAAGAGGACACAGTGAATACTGGTGCAATAGAACAAAATAGAACACTGATTCATATATATATATATATATATATATATATATATATATATATATATATATATACATATATATACATACATACAGTCATGGAAAAAATTATTAGACCACCATTTTTTCTTCACTTTCTTGTTCATTTTAATACCTGGTACCACTAAACATCATCATGTGACTAAAACAGACAGAAAAGAAAACACTGAATGCATAAAAGCAGTGTTTTTGGCAGTACAACGCCATAGCTATTGATGTAAAAACTTAAGTGATTTAGGTTATAATCAAGAAAACCATGGAAAATGGTAAGATATCAGCTCTTAAATAAAACTCTTATGAGCAATCTTTGTGGTTATCGTTATGTTTGTCCAAATAAATGTACCTATAGTTGTACCAGGCATTAAAATGAACAAGAAACTGAAGAAAACAAGGGTGGTCTAATATTTTTTTCTATGACTGTATATATACACTGAAGGAAAAAAGAAACGCACCATTTTCGTTTTCTCAATTTTTCCAAAAATATTATAGACAGTGAAAAATTACAGACTACAATGAGTTTAGTACAATTTTGAGTCAAAATGAAATCACTGTTTTCCTGGTTCCGGTTGATTGATTTTGATCAGCAATAACAATTGTAGTTTTGTATAATCACCTTTGTCTGGGTCATGAGTAAAACTCAGAGATGAATTGGACCTGTCCTCAATTGTGCACAACCATTCCCTATAAAAAGACACCAAAATGGATAAAAAACACATTTGTTCATGATGCCACGACTACAGCAACCAGAGAGAGATCGTGCCATTGGCGTGCTTCAAGCTGGAAGGAGCACACGGGCTGTAGCCAGGGTGATTGGAGTCCATCACTCTACTGTTGTACGCCTTGCTGAGCGTTTCCAGACCACTGGATCCTCCAATGACCGTCCAAGATCTGGTCGACCACGTGTCACAACGGCCGCACAGGACCGAACGAATCGGCTGTCACATCTCCGTGACAGGTTTCGACCAGCAACAAGAACTGCTGCTGAAACCATTGGGACCCATCAATTATCAGTGTCCTTGAGGCGAATGGTGGTCATGTTAATTACTGACAATCGAATCAAATAACTGTGTTTTTGTTTACTGTGATGCTTTATTGTTTGGTCATGTTATTGCTATTGAAACTGTCACAAGCATTGATTAATTGGGTCTGAATATCAGGGACAGGTATATGGTTGATGTGCACATGTAATATTTCCATTAAAAATAAGTAACCAAAAGAAAATGTGGTAAAAAAGCAGTGGTGCGTTTCTTTTTTCCTTGAGTGTATATATATATATATATATATATATATATATATATATATATATATATATATCCCATCCCAGCGTCAACCTCCACCCGTCTATGTAGACGTCATCCCAGCGTGACCTTCACCTGTCTATGTAGATGTCATCCCAGCGTTGACCTCCACCTGTCTATGTAGATGTCATCCCAGCGTTGACCTCCACCTGTCTATATAGACGTCATCCCAGCGTTTGACCTCCACCTGTCTATATAGACGTCATCCCAGCGTTGACCTCCACCTGTCTATATAGACGTCATCCCAGCGTTGACCTCCACCTGTCTATATAGATGTCATCCCAGCGTTGACCTCCACCTGTCTATATAGATGTCATCCCAGCGTTGACCTCCACCTGTCTATATAGATGTCATCCCAGCGTTGACCTCCACCTGTCTATATAGACGTCATCCCAGCGTTGACCTCCACCTGTCTATATAGACGTCATCCCAGCGTTGACCTCCACCTGTCTATATAGATGTCATCCCAGCGTTGACCTCCACCTGTCTATATAGACGTCATCCCAGCGTTGACCTCCACCTGTCTATATAGATGTCATCCCAGCGTTGACCTCCACCTGTCTATATAGATGTCATCCCAGCGTTGACCTCCACCTGTCTATATAGATGTCATCCCAGCGTTGACCTCCACCTGTCTATAGACGTCATCCCAGCGTTGACCTCCACCTGTCTATATAGATGTCATCCCAGCGTTGACCTCCACCTGTCTATATAGATGTCATCCAGCGTTGACCTCCACCTGTCTATATAGATGTCATCCCAGCGTTGACCTCCACCTGTCTATATAGATGTCATCCCAGCGTTGACCTCCACCTGTCTATATAGACGTCATCCCAGCGTTGACCTCCACCTGTCTATATATAGACGTCCTCCCAGCGTTGACCTCCACCTGTCTATATAGATGTCATCCCAGCGTTGACCTCCACCTGTCTATATAGACGTCATCCCAGCGTTGACCTCCACCTGTCTATATAGATGTCATCCCAGCGTTGACCTCCACCTGTCTATATAGATGTCATCCCAGCGTTGACCTCCACCTGTCTATATAGACGTCATCCCAGCGTTGACCTCCACCTGTCTATATAGATGTCATCCCAGCGTTGACCTCCACCTGTCTATATAGATGTCATCCCAGCGTTGACCTCCACCTGTCTATATAGATGTCATCCCAGCGTTGACCTCCACCTGTCTATATAGACGTCATCCCAGCGTTGACCTCCACCTGTCTATATAGATGTCATCCCAGCGTTGACCTCCACCTGTCTATATAGACGTCATCCCAGCGTTGACCTCCACCTGTCTATATAGATGTCATCCCAGCGTTGACCTCCACCTGTCTATATAGACGTCATCCCAGCGTTGACCTCCACCTGTCTATATAGACGTCATCCCAGCGTTGACCTCCACCTGTCTATATAGATGTCATCCCAGCGTTGACCTCCACCTGTCTATATAGATGTCATCCCAGCGTTGACCTCCACCTGTCTATATAGACGTCATCCCAGCGTTGACCTCCACCTGTCTATATAGATGTCATCCCAGCGTTGACCTCCACCTGTCTATATAGATGTCATCCCAGCGTTGACCTCCACCTGTCTATATAGACGTCATCCCAGCGTTGACCTCCACCTGTCTATATAGATGTCATCCCAGCGTTGACCTCCACCTGTCTATATATAGATGTCATCCCAGCGTTGACCTCCACCTGTCTATATAGACGTCATCCCAGCGTTGACCTCCACCTGTCTATATAGACGTCATCCCAGCGTTGACCTCCACCTGTCTATATAGATGTCATCCCAGCGTTGACCTCCACCTGTCTATATAGACGTCATCCCAGCGTTGACCTCCACCTGTCTATATAGATGTCATCCCAGCGTTGACCTCCACCTGTCTATATAGACGTCATCCCAGCGTTGACCTCCACCTGTCTATATAGATGTCATCCCAGCGTTGACCTCCACCTGTCTATATAGACGTCATCCCAGCGTTGACCTCCACCTGTCTATATAGATGTCATCCCAGCGTTGACCTCCACCTGTCTATATAGACGTCATCCCAGCGTTGACCTCCACCTGTCTATATAGATGTCATCCCAGCGTTGACCTCCACCTGTCTATATAGATGTCATCCCAGCGTTGACCTCCACCCGTCTATATAGACGTCATCCCAGCGTTGACCTCCACCCGTCTATATAGACGTCATCCCAGCGTTGACCTCCACCTGTCTATATAGACGTCATCCCAGCGTTGACCTCCACCTGTCTATATAGATGTCATCCCAGCGTTGACCTCCACCTGTCTATATAGACGTCATCCCAGCGTTGACCTCCACCTGTCTATATAGATGTCATCCCAGCGTTGACCTCCACCCGTCTATATAGACGTCATCCCAGCGTTGACCTCCACCTGTCTATATAGATGTCATCCCAGCGTTGACCTCCACCTGTCTATATAGACGTCATCCCAGCGTTGACCTCCCACCTGTCTATATAGACGTCATCCCAGCGTTGACCTCCACCTGTCTATATAGATGTCATCCCAGCGTTGACCTCCACCTGTCTATATAGACGTCATCCCAGCGTTGACCTCCACCTGTCTATATAGACGTCATCCCAGCGTTGACCTCCACCTGTCTATATAGACGTCATCCCAGCGTTGACCTCCACCTGTCTATATAGACGTCATCCCAGCGTTGACCTCCACCTGTCTATATAGATGTCATCCCAGCGTTGACCTCCACCTGTCTATATAGACGTCATCCCAGCGTTGACCTCCACCTGTCTATATAGACGTCATCCCAGCGTTGACCTCCCCTGTCTATATAGATGTCATCCCAGCGTTGACCTCCACCTGTCTATATAGACGTCATCCCAGCGTTGACCTCCACCTGTCTATATAGATGTCATCCCAGCGTTGACCTCCACCTGTCTATAGATGTCATCCCAGCGTTGACCTCCACCTGTCTATATAGATGTCATCCCAGCGTTGACCTCCACCTGTCTATATAGACGTCATCCCAGCGTTGACCTCCACCTGTCTATATAGATGTCATCCCAGCGTTGACCTCCACCTGTCTATATATGTCATCCCAGCGTTGACCTCCACCTGTCTATATAGACGTCATCCCAGCGTTGACCTCCACCTGTCTATATAGATGTCATCCCAGCGTTGACCTCCACCTGTCTATATAGATGTCATCCCAGCGTTGACCTCCACCTGTCTATATAGACGTCATCCCAGCGTTGACCTCCACCTGTCTATATAGACGTCATCCCAGCGTTGACCTCCACCTGTCTATATAGATGTCATCCCAGCGTTGACCTCCACCTGTCTATATAGACGTCATCCCAGCGTTGACCTCCACCTGTCTATATAGACGTCATCCCAGCGTTGACCTCCACCTGTCTATATAGATGTCATCCCAGCGTTGACCTCCACCTGTCTATATAGATGTCATCCCAGCGTTGACCTCCACCTGTCTATATAGACGTCATCCCAGCGTTGACCTCCACCCGTCTATATAGACGTCATCCCAGCGTTGACCTCCACCTGTCTATATAGATGTCATCCCAGCGTTGACCTCCACCTGTCTATATAGATGTCATCCCAGCGTTGACCTCCACCTGTCTATATAGATGTCATCCCAGCGTTGACTCCCACCTGTCTATATAGATGTCATCCCAGCGTTGACCTCCACCTGTCTATATAGACGTCATCCCAGCGTTGACCTCCACCTGTCTATATAGATGTCATCCCAGCGTTGACCTCCACCTGTCTATATAGACGTCATCCCAGCGTTGACCTCCACCTGTCTATATAGATGTCATCCCAGCGTTGACCTCCACCTGTCTATATAGATGTCATCCCAGCGTTGACCTCCACCTGTCTATATAGACGTCATCCCAGCGTTGACCTCCACCTGTCTATATAGACGTCATCCCAGCGTTGACCTCCACCTGTCTATATAGACGTCATCCCAGCGTTGACCTCCACCGTTATATCCTAATATGTCATCATCCCAGCGTTGACCTCCACCTGTCTATATAGATGTCATCCCAGCGTTGACCTCCACCTGTCTATATAGATGTCATCCCAGCGTTGACCTCCACCTGTCTATATAGACGTCATCCCAGCGTTGACCTCCACCTGTCTATATAGATGTCATCCCAGCGTTGACCTCCACCTGTCTATATAGATGTCATCCCAGCGTTGACCTCCACCTGTCTATATAGACGTCATCCCAGCGTTGACCTCCACCTGTCTATATAGACGTCATCCCAGCGTTGACCTCCACCTGTCTATATAGATGTCATCCCAGCGTTTGACCTCCACCTGTCTATATAGACGTCATCCCAGCGTTGACCTCCACCTGTCTATATAGATGTCATCCCAGCGTTGACCTCCACCTGTCTATATAGATGTCATCCCAGCGTTGACCTCACCCTGTCTATAGACGTCATCCCAGCGTTGACCTCCACCTGTCTATATAGATGTCATCCCAGCGTTGACCTCCACCTGTCTATATAGACGTCATCCCAGCGTTGACCTCCACCTGTCTATATAGACGTCATCCCAGCGTTGACCTCCACCTGTCTATATAGACGTCATCCCAGCGTTGACCTCCACCTGTCTATATAGACGTCATCCCAGCGTTGACCTCCACCTGTCTATATAGACGTCATCCCAGCGTTGACCTCCACCTGTCTATATAGACGTCATCCCAGCGTTGACCTCCACCTGTCTATATAGATGTCATCCCAGCGTTGACCTCCACCTGTCTATATAGACGTCATCCCAGCGTTGACCTCCACCCTGTCTATATAGACGTCATCCCAGCGTTGACCTCCACCTGTCTATATAGATGTCATCCCAGCGTTGACCTCCACCTGTCTATATAGATGTCATCCCAGCGTTGACCTCCACCTGTCTATATAGACGTCATCCCAGCGTTGACCTCCACCTGTCTATATAGATGTCATCCCAGCGTTGACCTCCACCTGTCTATATAGACGTCATCCCAGCGTTGACCTCCACCTGTCTATATAGATGTCATCCCAGCGTTGACCTCCACCTGTCTATATATAGACGTCATCCCAGCGTTGACCTCCACCTGTCTATATAGACGTCATCCCAGCGTTGACCTCCACCTGTCTATATAGACGTCATCCCAGCGTTGACCTCCACCTGTCTATATAGACGTCATCCAGCGTTGACCTCCACCTGTCTATATAGACGTCATCCCAGCGTTGACCTCCACCCTGTCTATATAGATGTCATCCCAGCGTTGACCTCCACCTGTCTATATAGACGTCATCCCAGCGTTGACCTCCACCTGTCTATATAGACGTCATCCCAGCGTTGACCTCCACCTGTCTATATAGATGTCATCCCAGCGTTGACCTCCACCTGTCTATATAGACGTCATCCCAGCGTTGACCTCCACCTGTCTATATAGACGTCATCCCAGCGTTGACCTCCACCTGTCTATATAGATGTCATCCCAGCGTTGACCTCCACCTGTCTATATAGACGTCATCCCAGCGTTGACCTCCACCTGTCTATATATAGACGTCATCCCAGCGTTGACCTCCACCTGTCTATATAGATGTCATCCCAGCGTTGACCTCCACCCTGTCTATATAGACGTCATCCCAGCGTTGACCTCCACCTGTCTATATAGATGTCATCCCAGCGTTGACCTCCACCTGTCTATATAGACGTCATCCCAGCGTTGACCTCCACCTGTCTATATAGATGTCATCCCAGCGTTGACCTCCACCTGTCTATATAGA
>JAGFBZ010001338.1:0-29618 GCA_018398805.1 Hirundichthys speculiger | reverse complement strand
GGGCCTACCCAGTACATCAGGCACCACGGCCAGTGTGGTGGTCCTCAGAGGAAACCGTATGTATGTGGCCCACGTTGGGGACTCCTCTGTGGTTCTAGGGGTCCAGGATGACCCGTCAGTCCCCTTCATCAGAGCCGTTGAAGTCACACAAGACCACAAACCTGAATTACCCAGAGAGAGGGAGCGTATTGAAGGTCTCGGGGGGAGGTAAGGCGTAACCCACGCAACACTCTGTGTGCACACTGCTAATGATCACATTTGACTGTAAATAAGTTAAAAGCATATACTTACTTTGGCAAACTCTGGAAAGTGAAGGTTAATCTAAAGAGGTTTTCAGGATGACAGACCCCTGCTTCAGTTTTCTGACTATCCTTCTCTGTGAAACCAGTGGTTATAACTAGGGATGGGCATAATTAATCGATTAATTGATGATTGATCATTAAGAATTTGGTCAAAGAAATTCATTTTCGTTGATGAACCAAATGTTTTTGTTTTAACAATCTGAATGTAGGTTATCAGTGCACGTCCTCAAACAATGCGATGCATTTCGCTGTGCCACTGATAGAAATTTGGCAGCAGGGGGCAGCATTTCACCATCACCCTACTCTGGCTGGCCTCAGTTGTTACATGCTAGCTTCTGTAGGTCATCGCCTGATCATGAAGCGGTCGCGGTGAAGTGTGGCGTGGGACCATTTTGGTTTAGAAAATGACCAAGTGTACTGCAATCACTGCAATGCTAATTACAAATACAATAAATCGACAACGATGTATCACTTGAACAATGCGCATCCAAGCTTTGTAAAGGACGGTGGAGGCGGTCCATCTCTATCTCAGCCTAGCTTAGCCTCGGTGTTAGCACGGACCAGAAGGAGCTGCAGCGCACATCGAGCACACAACAAGCGCATCTTTTTAAGAAACAAAAAGCCTGTAATATTTTATTTTTCATCAACCTTCGTGGTCTCTCATCCCTGTTATTGGGGGAAAATAACACCCAAATTTACTTTGGACTTCTCAGTGATAATCTTTTAATGATGCTGATTAGAGTGCACAGATAATCATATTGATATATTGCATATTTTAACCTAATCTGGGCTCTAGAAAGCACTTAAAGGTGTGTTACCTGTTCACCCAGACTTAGAGACTTACACAACCTTCTTACATACATCCATGACTAGGGCTGGGCGATTTTATCGATTCTGCGATATATATCGATATTTTATTTCCCCAGAGAGTATCGATATTTCAGCCGTGGGTGTCGATATTCTAAGCTCCCTTCAAAAGCCCCGTGTCCCACACGGGTGCCATTTAGTCCTCCAGCCGCTAGTGTCGCTGTAGAGCATTTCTAACAGGTTATCCAGAAGCTTCTTTCTCTTCCAGCTAGAGCTGAGCCAGTCAGGAGGATGGCGGTGAGTATAAACCCAGCGCCTGCGTGCTTAAAAGTAGATGTGTGGGAGCAGTTCGGGTTTAAAAAGAAAAAGGAAAGCGAAGATTTAGACAAAAGTATGGCGGTTTGCAAGCTGTGTCGCACAAACGTGAAGTACTCTGGAAATACCACCAACCTGCGAGGCGAACCCACCTGAAACGTCACCACCCGGACAAGCTAATGCTAACTGGTTGTTGCCACCAGTTTCCATCTACTTCACCAGGTCACAGAAAATTACGGAGTCCATTGCCTACTTTATTTGTCAGGATTTGAGACCGTATTCAGTGGTGGAAAACGCCGTCTTTAAGGGCTGTGTATACTGTCGCGGCAATGTGTCGCAGTTATCTTGTCCCCGGTATGCCGCAGTTACTTTTGATTTATGCTCAATTTTGAAGCGCGTCTCCGCTATGTTATTCCACGCCACAACGGAGAGGGACAATCACGAACTAGCTAAACTTACTAAATGTATCTCGTGTTTTTCCACTTCCTCACTCTCTCGGCCGTATCCAGACCCACATTCATCGCTATCTCCCTCTCTGGAGACTCTGGAGCAACATCTGTAATTTACAATTAAAAAAAAGACTTCTGAAATGGTTTGTTGTGTTTGTTTTTTTTAAATTTTTTTAAAGATGAGAAATAAAAGGTTTTATTTGAGCGCTTTCCAGTTTCCAGAAAAGCCCAGGTGTTAGAAACCATTTATAAACCTGCCTGACATCTACAACAGTTAATATAGCTGCTACCACAATAAAGGGTTTGTCTGTCAGGACTTGTGGGGAAATCTTGGTTTTAAGTTGCGATCAGACAGAAAACTGGAGGGTTCGCAAACCTTTGCTCCCGAAATCACATGTTTGCGTTCTGGATCTGCAGCGCCGTTAGTTTTGGGTGGATCCTCCGCTGTTGAGCGTCTGAGGCCGGCTGTCTGCAGTCTGTGTGGACTTTGCTCGTTTAAAGAAGCTTTTCTCTCCTCTGCTCTTATCTGCTGACAGTGTGATTAAGAAGTCAGGAGTGAACCGGGTGGTCTGGAAGAGGCCCAGGCTCAGTCACAACGGTCCGGTCCGTCGAAGCACCGTCATCGACCAGATTCCTTTCTTGGCCGTCGCCAGAGCTTTAGGTTTGTACCTAAACCATCGCCGTAGCAACATTTGGGATAGAACTGAACTTTCAGGGCTGGTGAACAGAAGTGCTCTTTATATGAAGCCTCTGCTGATGCACCTGCAGCGGTCGGCCCATGTGACAGCTCAGCGGCGCTCATGAGTTGGAGAGGTGTTCAACCGTTGGCTGATGTCAGTTTAAAGAAGAAAAAAGAAAAAGCCGCCAATATTTGTCATTTAAAAGAAGAGAAGAGGGAGGCCCCATGGTCCACACGGTGTTTTATTAGGCTAACAGCTGCTTCTGTCATGTTCGGGTCAAATTTGACCAATTTCCTACTTTCATCAATCATAAATATTGTGTTTTACATTTGATTGTCTCAGGGCCTTATGATGTCCTCCATATGGAGCCCTGTTTGGGTCATAATTCAATGAATAAATGAGTTTATTATTCTGAAATACAGGTGTTTATTATTATGAAATACGTATCCATTATTATGAAATACATGTTTATTATTATGAAATGTTTCCCATTATTATGAAATATATGTAAATATTATGAAATATATTTTTTATTATTATTTAATCTTAGTTTAATGCATAATAGTTTATTTCAGAATGGCTTTTTTTTAAATCTAAGAATGAGTTTTTACATAATTGCTTCCTTTTTCATAAGAATGAGCTTTTACATAATAATGACATTTTGCCAGTGGGCGGGACCAGTGTTTGACCTGCACGCTCATTGGCTGATCCTTCTCCATTCTACGCTCTGACATCGACTAGTTTTGGCCGTGAGGTCCCGTTAGCAGCGGGCTGTGGCGTCATCAAGGTGCGCTACTAGTCCGATGTGTAGCTGGACTGAGCACCGGAAACCTTTCTTAGTCGATGTCAACTTTTAATCGTCAACTGAGGTGCATTCTGCCACCTACTGGCCTGGAGTATATACATTGCACCTCTCGCCCACTATCGATATTCACTGTTCTGTTGCTTATGCCTGAATGAAAGAGCAGCCAATCACATAAAAGGCTCCGCCCTCTCTGCTGTGATTGACACACAAATCATTCTTTTGAAAAACAAAGCCATTATTATGTAAAAGCTCATTCTTATGAAAAACGAAACCATTATCATAATAATGGGAAATATTTCATAATAATAAACATGCATTTCACAATAATGGGAAACATATAATAATAAACGGCTGTATTTCATAATAATAGACTCATTTATTCATTGAATTATGACCCAAACGAGGCTCCATACCTCCACACTAGGCATTTAAACATATAATTGCCGATCACCACTTTCATTGAATTTTGAGTAGTTTATTCAACTTTGTAGAAACGGAAGAGATCTGACCTCTGTGCCCCTAGAGACAATAAAACAAGTCTTATATGTTTCAGATGTGATGCCTACGTGTGCAAGGCACACTACAATCTGATTGCAAAATTCCACTCCTGTGTGTGGAGACACATTCCCCCCCCCCCCCTGTATTTTTTTGGTGATTCGCTGCAGTTATTCATGTAAACCACTAGTTTGAGACATCGTTTACAGCTTAAAAGGGAGCTAAATAAAAATTTGGTGATGATCAGTGGTTTTTCTGTTGATGCAGGAGCAGTTAAAACAGGCCGGTCAAATTTGAGCGGGAACACTAAAGTAAGGGGGGGAGAAACGAACACGACACAAAGGTTAAACGCAGGCCGTGGGCTGCTGGGTAGATACAGTCCTGCTGCAGCTGTCCAGTCTCAGGAGGTGGCAGGTTCAACTCCCAGCCTGTGACCCTTTGCTGCATGTCTTCTCTGTCTCTCTCCACTGTTAATAAAGGTCACTAGAAGAAGAGGAGGGTTTTATGGTTGAGCCAAATGTTTCTTCCTTTCAACAGGTGATCTGTGGAGCTATGACTTCTACAGCGGGGAGTTTGTCGTTTCTCCAGAGCCAGACACTAGCGTGGTGATCCTGGACCCCAAAAAACATCGTTACATCATCCTGGGCAGTGACGGTCTGTGGAATATGGTGCCGCCCCAAGAAGCCATCTCCATGTGTCAGAACAATGACGAGGACGTGGTAAGCAGGTGGCATTTTAACACCATCAGAAGACTTGAATTAAGATCGGTTGCGTGAGCCCGTGCCACAGTGATGAGAAAGTCTCGTGTTGCAGGCTCCGTGTGGGGTGTCGAGCGCCAGGCAGCTGGTCAGCCACGCTCTGCTGCGTTGGCGCCAGCGAATGCTGCGCGCCGACAACACCAGCGCCATCGTGATTGCGCTGCAGGAGGCGGGAAATTCTCAAGAAACACTGCACCATGAAGAAGTGCTGCTGGACCTGTCCAGGGTGTCCCAGTGTCCTCCCACCTCCGTCTCCCGTGCAGACACTCCTGTCCTTCAGGTGAGGGCGAGGTGACGGTGTGCAACTGTTATGTCATACGTGAATAACCCCCCGGTACGCTGAGCTGGATGGGGATTCAGGGCACTTAAGCATCTGTGTTGTGATTGGATTTTGAAAGCTGCAGTCCCACAGAACCCAGAACAGCTGTGGAGCAGCAGAACCGCAGCAGCACCGCAGCAGCTGCTGAAGCATTGTCCCCTGCAGAGGTTTAAAAGCGTCTGCCGGTTCTGCCCCGCTAGAGATTCACATCAGGTCTATTTTGAGGCGGGACCGCTGCTAGACTGGGCCAGTTTACGCTCAGCAGATCCAGTCTCCAGGAAGTCAATAGACCAGAACGGTATGGAGAATCTTGATGAATTTACATCAAGATTAAACTGAAACAACGCGAGCATACGTCGTCATGTTAACCCATGGAGGCTGAGTGTGCACAGTTTAGAAGTCGAAAAAAAGTATGTTTTATTTGACACCACGCATCTGTTTTTAAGGGCTGGGCAACGATTAAAATTTTGAATCGTGATTAATCTGATGATTTCCCTGATTAAACACGATTAATTGCATTGTATATGCAAATAATGAATTCAAAAGTAGTGTAAAATGCACTTTTATTGAAATGTTCTGCTGCCATATGAACTAAACATTTGTTGTTCAAACACTTTTAACATCAGCACTTGTCAGTAACACATATTTAGTGTCAATCTCATTTTAAAATGTGTAAAATAAAATAAAGCTTATTTCCACTGCCAGGACATTAATGTCATCCTGTTTTTATAAAAAAAAAATTTAAAAAGTCTACAAACAAAATGATTGTGTCTCAGCACAATCAGAACATGAAAACAGGTCATTTCTGAGGTAACAGCAGAAACTTTTAACGGGGAGTTCAACTTGTCAGTTGTTACAAATAACCTTGTTTCTGTTGAATCCTCCATCTGGGAGAACTTGAAGAACTTCAAGGCTTTCAATTTTAGACTTGGATCAAAAAATACAAATTAAAAAACGAGCCACAGAACTGAATTAGTTTTATAATGGAGGACTGGACTTTCTGTTGTCATTACACATCTGTGCCACTAGATGGAGCCGCACTGCAGTAACCAGCTAGAGAACAGCAGGACAGTGAACACATGGAGCAGATCTGATGGAACATGGAGGAATGACAACAAAGTTTTGTTGCAGTCCAGTATTTTATTTTTTATTCAGACAGAATTGTTAATATTGCTACCTGAACTGTAAAATTCACGGATTTTTACCGTTCTCCATGTCTGTTTTAGCTTTTCTGCATGTTTACTGTTTTCCAGTTCCGCTGCAGCCAGTAACAGACTTTTCAAAACAAAAGCATGTGAGCAACATGCGTTAACGCGGGATGAAATAAACGTCGGCATTAATAAATTAATGAGTTAACGCGATAATAACGCGTTAACTTGCCCAGCCCTGCTTTTTTTTTTTTTTTTTAAGTATGATCGTAGAAAGAAGACCACATGGTAAGATGAGCATCTTCTCCCACACAACTGTCACTTGTCTCGAGGCCTTCACGTAAACTCGTAATCTTGCTTGCAAGCACTCTACTTTGAAACGTTCCCTGTGCGGCATGAGATTGCACCAAGGACGGCGCCAAACTGCTCTAAAACCGGACCATGGCCTCGCTGCGTTCTGTGGGACTTGTACGTTTGTGTTGAAGAGATAAACAGCTGCCTGCTGGAAGTTTCTGTGAATAAGTGTTGCTCTTTGTCCAACTTTCCTTTCCTGCAGCGTCCTCTGGAGGAAGACTCTACCTCCGCCATGTGCGAATTCCTCCCGGCCCTGGAGCGCCGGGACGGGCTTTCAGGAAGCAGCAGCCTGTACCACACGGACCTGTCTGACCCGTTCGCTCTGACTCCACTGTGTCCAAACGGCGGTGCTGAGCTGCCCGGCCACTCGCGCCCCGCCGACAGGACGGTGAGCAGCAGGACGCCCAACGGCAAAAGAACTACCAACGAGCCGCCTCCTTCAGGTCTGCTGGCAAAAAAGGCCCGGCGCCGGACTTTGGACAGATCGCCACTGGTACAGCACAACGAGAAACAGAAGGAGTCTAATAACGTCTCTCCAATTCTCCAGCAGCATAACAAGACTACAGTGTGTGTGTACTGAGACACGCTGGCATCACCGTCATCATCATCATCATCAGCTCAAAGCAGCCTTTGCTTTCAGAGTTGTGCTGAGACTCGTCTGGCTGCTCACCGTTACTGTGTTCTTGGATGAATTCTCTTTGTGTGTGTTTGTTCTCTGATTCTGTCCTGAAATGTCGGGGATAAGTGCAGTGTGTAGGACACGTCTGTGGATATTCTCATTCATCCAGGTTGATTCCATTCTCGCAACAATTGAATCATCGTCAACTGGACTCAGATTTGTCTGGAAGACGTTTCACCTCGTATCCAGGCGGCTTCATCAGTTCTCAACGCATCGGTCTGACCAGGTCAACACAGAAGGGCGAACTCCTTCGCTTGGATAAGAGGCGAAACGTCCAGTTGCTTATAATTCAACTGCTGCGAGAGCAGTGTGTAAGATGCAGTGCCACCTACTGGCCGGCGTGCACGTCAGCGCTGCCTGAGCAGCCGTCACTCATCCTGCCCTCGGATGGCTTGCTGCTGAAACCGTGAGAGGCCTTCTCTGGACGGGGTCTGCCATGCAGATCTGGAGGAGAGGGATACCTGCAGTCTAGCTAGCAGTTTGTTTTTAGAGGTTATTTTTGTGTGATTCCACCCAGATAAAAACATGATCCCGGTGCAGTTCTGCAGGTAGATGACCTTCGGTCCTACACACTGGAACTTTGTGTCTTACTTCACCTCTGTCTCTGGTAACAGTTGAAAGAATTATGTATGGCTAATTTTCCTGGTGTAAATAATATGCATTTTATAGCTGAGTATTTAAGTAAGTCAAGCTGTTTTATGTAAAACAGATATATTTTTTTATACATTCTTTTATCGTGTGATGACAGTGCATGGAAATCCATTTTTGGAGGAGCTCCACCACGCCTTTCGTCTTTAACTCCTCACTGTCAGCACGTCGTCGTCGTCGTCTGCAGACATTATGGTTGAACATATTTATGTATTATTTTATTTAATCACTGGAGACCTGTCTTGAATATAAACTGAAGGTGCTGCTACAGTCTCATATAAGTAAGCTAGTACATGGTTTATATTAATATGAAAAATATATGTAATGTATGTCAGATATATTTTCTTTTTAAAAGTACACATTTGATATAACAAACACCTTAGTCCCCTTATGAAGTTTTTAGGTTTTTAATTGCACAGCAGATGTTATCGTTTGGTCTCGTAGTTCCCGATGATGCTCACAGTGGTTTGGTTTCCTCGCCTCCCTCAGCCCGCTCCACCTGTCTGCAGTTGAAGCTGTTGTGGTTTTTCTAAGTCTCCCAGAATGCCTTTCAGAAGCCGGCGTGTCTGTCTGTCGGTGGAGCTCTCCCTCCACGGTTCCCGCCGAACATGGAGGTGGCTCCGAGGCGGACGCCCTCGGTTCAGACTGTTTACAGCTGATGTTTCTGATGTGCTCGTGCTGCACCACATCCAGGAGCCGTTCACCATCCTCCCACCCTGTTTTATTCCACTCGGTTCTGGTTCTGTTGAGGCCGACTCTTCAACTCTCCTCATTCAAGCCAAACTGCAGGACCGTTGTTACTGGCGTCTCATTTATGAGTGAATACACGACATGGATTTTCTAGGAGACATTTTTTGCACTATTACAGTGATTTTAAGTCGGGACCGCTGTGATTCGGGTCGGACTGTAAGACAGCAGCTGGAGGGTATTCTAATAAAAGAACTGAGTGACCCCTTTGCCTCTTGCTTTTGTAGGATCACTAAAATATGTATTTTTAAAAATGACGGAACATTCCAGAAAAGACGTTGCAACCTTTGTTAAACGTTCTACGTGATCGTGTTTGTTTTCCTTCACTGAACTAAGTGCAATTTCTACCTGGAATTTTTAAAAAAGCTTTGCATTGTCACACAGATGTGCAAATGAGCGTTAGCTTCTGTCTGATCCATCTGTGGTGGCAGAGGAGCTCCCAGATTTGTCCGGTACATCTCTAGTAGCGTTGTGGACTGGTTAAAGGTGTGTGTTAACTGTGATGATGATCTCCACGTCTGACACACTCAGTCTGTTATTTAGCTTTGATCCCTCGGTTCATATTTTTATATACTATTTTTGGAAACTCATTTAATCTGTTGAATACCTGCCCCTGTTCAGATAGCTGCACTAACAGCTAAAGCGCATGTGTACAGTGTAAATGTGGGAAAAAAAAACACTTATCTGGAAATTAACTATTTAAATAAAATGCTCTCTCAACTTGAGTATCAGCTGTTTCTCTGTTACATTTCTGTTTTCTCTGATAACACACTTGTCTTTTTTATTCTTCTTTGCACAATCAGTTCCAGAGGCTCCAGAACATAGCCGGACATTTTTTTATTTTTGTAATCTTTTATCTGTTTCCTAACAGATAGGATGAATTCTCCCCATGACAGATTTGTAAAAGATATACAACATTCTGCTGCAAACACAGAAGGATCTCAGCTTCCTCCAGAAGAAAAGTCTGCTCTGTCCCTTCTGATAAACAGCATCAGTCCAGTCTGGTGTCCAGGTGAACACTGAGGTATTTATCCTCCACTTCTTCTCCATGATGGAAATGCTGTTTGACTTGTTCCTGGTCCTCCTCAAATCCACAATCATCTCCTTTGTCTTGTTCACATTTAAGATGAGATTATTGTCTCCACACCACAGACGGGTCCAGCAGTTCTCCGTCCTCAGTCTCTGGTCCACCCGATTCACCCCACAACTGCAGAGTCATCCTGATGTCAGGACCGACTGGTTCTGGAAGTCTGGAGTGTCCAGAGGGAAGAGGAGTGGTGAGAGTACAGTCCCCTGTGGTGCTCCTGTGCTGCTCAGACAGACATCCATTTCAGTCTCTCCAACTGTGGTCTGTTAGTCAGGTAGTCAGTGATCCAGGTGATGGTGGAGGACATCCACCTGTGTCTTCTGCAGCTTCTTTCATAGTAAAGCTGGATGGTGTTAGATTCACTTACAGCTGTGCTTCGTTGAAGGAGATGTAAGGTGGTGTCCTCAGCTCCAATCCCATCATCATAAGCAAACTGCAGTGGCTCCTGTGTAGGATCCCTCTTCGGAGCTTTATTTTCTTAAAGTAAAGCCACTTCTGCAAAGCTGTGAACTCTCACCTAATTTCCCCCCCCCTCAGCAGATGTGCGTCTCAGTTATCTGAAACCTGGTACCAACCAGCACAGAAGCCATAAAACTCCAAAGATGTCCCCGTTGCCATGACAACGCTCAGCCGAAGATTAGCAAAAGCCTATAACTTTCGTACAGATGACACCCGGAATGAAGGAACCCTCACAAAGACCCTCACAAAGTGCTATAAACCCCCCCACAAGAATGCGGAAAGGACAAGACAGAAATCTCTCTCTCTCGTCTTCTGAGCAGACGATGAAAAGTTTATACAAACAATTTTCTTACAGGACAAACTACTATGATTTCCTTAAAATGTTATAACTCAAGACAATATGACATTTCACAAAACACCTGAAAAGAAAGACTGTGAAGTGGAGTGAAAGGATTTTCTGTTTCAAATTCCATGTCATTTATAACCTCTTTTCCACAGGACAGTTTGTTAAATGAAAGGTTAAAAGTTATTATTCTGTGTGACATAACTGTGATATTTGTGTTTGTGATGTTTTATTTCATCCTGATAATTAAGTTAATAACGGCTTAAATGTGTTTAAAACTTTGTGGACTACGCATGCCGAGGAGACAAACAATCAAAGACTCCGTCTCCCAGCATTCAGTGCGCCGGATTCCGGCGGGAGAATTCCCTGCGTCGAATTGGACAATATTGATCCTACCCCATTTATTTGCATAAACGCTCATGAAATATTCGGGGAGTATAAAAGCCGGATCAGTCCTTTTGTCCCCTCTCTTCGCTCTTACGCTCTTACTCTTTTGACGCTCTTCTCTTCTTGCTCTTGTCTCTTCTCTTGACTCTGAAACTTTCCCTCCTTTTTATTTTATTTTTCTTTGAAACTTTGGTGGCGCGGATAAAGACTCTGAAATCATTTTGGATTGCTCAATTTTTATTTTTATTTTTATCAATGCGATTCTTGCTGTGGCATATTTTCCAGTCCTCAATTGTCCAGAAGTGCAACAGTCGTGCAGCATTGACCTTTTTATAGAGCAATCGCTGAATGGTCTCAACTAACGAACTTAGTTGCAAGTTCGATAACTTTAAGCTTTTGCGTGCTGCTGCAGTGTCAAACGCTCGACGTTCGACACCCGAGAGCCCATGCTTTTGCATTAGTTTAACAACTTTTGATTTTTGTTGCCCGTCTTTCCCTTTTTGGGGCGCACGTCAATTTTGAGTGCAAATCGAACTGATCCCTGCCGACCAGAGTCACCAGCCGGGACCCAGTCGCCTCAGCCTGCCGGTCGGATTCTGAGAATCGACCCACGAAAGGAAGCGGTACGACCTGCCGAGTCACGCGCTACGTCCGGAGACCTCCAGAGCGACATCGGCTGAACACGATTCCCGGAGAACGCCACTGCGAACTGTGCCAAACCGATGCGCCGACGACAGTAAGCCGCCAGACAGACTCGCCCAGGGTAAGGCTGACAGAGAATAAGATTTGGTGTCTCCCAGTGTTGACGGTTCAGACCGGTCCGTGCGTCACGGACCACGTCCGGACCACACGTCCCCATTATTCGGCAGCTAATTAGTTCGAGAATTGCCCCTCTTTATTAATTTGTTCACTTTGATAACAGATTAGCTGTTAGCAACCCGTTCGTACCCGCCATCTTTTTTGTTATGACTCTCTTCCTTCCTTTTTCTCTCTATCGTCACTTCCTGTCATGCGCTATAGCCAAATATGAAGAATTCGCGATGTTGATGTGCCTGTTTATATATATATATATATATGAATGTCTTATATGTTTTGTGTTCTTGTCTCTGTCTAAATAAATGTTGTACAACGTATTAGCGACTCTGATGACTGATTTTCCACGGCCAATCCAACTCGTCAAGAACCCACTATAAATTGTGACTCATTTGTTTTTAATTTTTCTGTCTTTTTACCAAAAGCCGGTGGCACCCCTAGATAATTATTAAAATATTAATAAAGTCACACGAGTCCCCCTACATATATTTATTGGCACCCCAGATGGGACGATTTGCGACGCTGTGGAAAATTAATCTGAGTCCGCTGATATTAAATTTGCTCTGAGGCGCACCCAGCAGCGCTCAGACCAGACCCCCCCGCTTTGTCTCCTGTGAGCAGACACAGAGACAAAGCTGCAGCTACGAAGCGCGTGCCCGAGAGGCCGCTGGTAAAGTTTCTGGACTCAGTGTTGAAAACGTTCTAATGTTATGCATGCATGTTTAAGATTTTGTTGAAAAGGGCCCCAGCAGGCGAAGTTTCAGCGTATTCCTGAATTTCGTAGCTGCTCTGAGCGCTCCTGTGCGTGTCCGCGGAAATCCGGCGCGTGCACGAGGTTCAGCAGAGCGACGTCCGGGCCTAGCTAACCCGGGGACTGTCGTCTCATTTTTGCGCGTTGTCGCCACAGAAATATTGCTTCGCGAAAGTACGGAAAGCATTCCACAGTGTGGTGACGAGAATTTTTCCTTTGTAACCGTGAGAGAACACGGAAGAACAACCCCGCCCCCGCGGGCCGTCCGGTTCTGCACCCAGAACTGCAGAGACTCATCGTTCTCCCAGAAAAACGCCTGGGAGAATTTATTCATTTGTGGTCACAGTAGTAAAGTCCAGACTTTAGTTTCTGAGGAAACTGGGGTCGGGAGACACGATCTGTGATCAGTGGCAAAAGCCGACTCGAGCCAGGCGCGTTCACGCGCTGACGCGCTTTGACCCGCTCACACAGCGGAATTCTGCTTTGCGCAGCTGAAGTGTGAAACTTCTAAAGCGAAAAACAAATTTTGAGCACTGCCGCTTGAGATTCAAAGTCCGTGTGGCAGGACCAGTTGTTAAACTTTAAAGCAGAGGTGAAGTAGAGAACCCGCTGGGTTCAGTTTGTGTCAAGAGTTATTGAATTAACTAACGCTTTTGATGGTGGAAGTTTGTGTCACGTAGAGTCATTTTTGTGAGCAGCTGCGCGCACACGCGACGCGTGAGCTCTGAATGTCGTTTCTGGCCGCTGGCCAGAGGTGAAGTGACTCGGGTTACAGTTGGGAACCTCACGGTGGGCGGAGTCAGGGCGTGACGTGACGACGTCATCGCACTGGTAACACCCTCCGTGACGAAACCCCACGTTTGCAGGTGGAGAAACACCACCCTCTTGTGGTTATTGTCAGAATAACCAAGTTGGTGCTAAAGGCACTATATGTAATAATTTTGTCCCAATAAAGACAACAGCAGATCACCTCTGATTATTGAATGACACATTCTCGTGAACATATTTGATTGAACAGTCTAACCAAAACTGTATAGTGTCGACTATCAAACAGGAGTGATAATTCGACCCATAGAGAGCTGCAGCACAGAGGAGTGACCACTAGGGGTCAGTATAGGCTACGTTGATAGTCAGAGAAGCTCAGCTAAGCCCTCAGCCAGCTAAATGCTAACTGAAGCTAACCAGGTCGACTCATAGCTGATCAAGCTAAGTCAGGCTAAGCTAGGTGGCTAAGCTAGGAGGCTAGGTGCTAACACGAGCTAGCTCAGCTGTTTTGTAGTTCATTAAGCTAGGAGGCTGAGTGCTAACTCAGCCATTGGTAGCTAGTTAAGCTAGGTTAGGCTAGGCTAAGTAGCTAGGCTAGGAGGCTAAGTGCTAACCGAAGCTAACTAGGCTAATTTTTTTTGCTAATCGAGCCAAGAGGCTAAGCTAGTGAAGCTAGGTTAGGCTAGGCTAAGTAGCTAGGCTAGGAGGCTAAGTGCTAACCAAGGCTAACTAGGCTGTTTGTGGCTCAGGAAGCCAAGAGGCTAAGCTAGTGAAGCTAGGTTAGGCTAGGCTAGGTAGCTAGGCTAGTAGGCTAAGTGCTAACCAAGGCTAACTAGGCTGTTTGCGGCTCAGGAAGTCAGGAAGCTAAGCTAGTGAAGCTAGGTCAGGCTAGGCTAGGTAGCTAGGCTAGTAGGCTAAGTGCTAACCGAAGCTAACTAGGCTGTTTTGTGGCTCAGGAAGTCAGGAAGCTAAGCTAGCAAGGTTAGGTAGCTAGGCTAGTACGCTAAGCGCTAACTGAAGCTAGGTAGATTTCCAAATTTAAGCCAAACTAAGTAGAACAGATTAGGCTAAGCCAGAACCAACGTTCGGCTAGCTAGGTGGCACGAAGCTAAAATAGTTCGGGAAACTGCCAACAAAGCTCAGACAACGGAGAAAATGGCAGGTGCAGACCCTTCTGACGGTTCTAGCCAAGGAACCATCTTTGATAACCTGGAATTAGCTGTAACCGAACTCACGGGGAAGCTAAATCCTGGCTATCAAGAACACGTTGAGCGATTAACCACTACCGAAATCGACTCAAAACTGTCAGACCTAATAGCGGAGGCACTCACCAACCCTCCGAAAGACAAGGCTCTGACCAAAATGCTAGGTAGCATGACGATTTTGCTAACTTCCCAGTTCCTAACAGCACAAGCTCTGCTAGGAAAGGCACGTAGCTCACTCGAGTCACGTTCGCATAAAATAACCCAATCGCAGAAAACCAACGCTTTTCTAGAAACCCAAGCGGAACAGTACAAGTCCAAGCTCAGCGAAACAAACGCTCAGATGGCCCAGCTCGTAGCCGAGTGGGACGAGGCCAGAAAGAAAATGGACGAGTGCGAAGCCACTATTACAACCTTAGAAATCGAGAAAAACGAACGCGATCAGACAATCGCCACTCAAAGCGCCTTCCTTAAGGAAGTGGACGAAGCTTGTAAAGCGTCCCATCGGGAACTCACAGAAGTCCGACGGATAGCTGCAACTACGCAGGAAGAGAGCTGCGCTTACAGTAAGCAACTCGACGCCAAACAGGAACAGGTTCTACTGTTGCAGGCGCAGCTCGCTCAAACTCAGCGTGGGCTCACAGAGGCCCACCGCCAAATTACCAGCATGGCTGAAGACTTAGAGACGGCTAGAAAAGAGCTGAGGAGGTCCCTCACAGCCAGAACGGCTGGAACACCTCCGCCCTTTTCTATCGAACTAAAGGCTGATCCTCGCGTACCAGGAGCTGGTAGTGAACCTCCTTCACCGCCACTCATGTCACCATTCGCGAACCCGTATCAACCTTTTGAGTCAAACCTAGACACGATGGGTCGAGGGCAGTCGCCCTCCCCAGCGGTTCAACAGGTTCCCCGGGGCCTCCCCGACAGGGAATTAGAAAGGCTAGCCCGACACATACCAAAATTTGAACCCGTTCCTGGAGCGATAAATGACACTCGTGTATACTTGGAAGACCTCAGGTTCTACCTGCAAAGGTTCCCTGATGCCTCGACCCAGGACAAAATTTATCTAATTAAGTTGACGGCAAATCGCGAAGTCAGCCGATTTGTTGATCGCCAACCTGAAATCGTTAAAGGAGATTTCGACAGGTTGTGCCAAACTTTGGAGAGAGAGTTCTCCGACAGTGCATCTCAATGTGGTCTGACAGCAGCGCTTACGGTCAAACAGGGTCGACAAGAGCCTCCCCAACAGTACTATTATAGACTACTTGAAGCCTATTTTGGTACTCGTAACGAGCCTGGGATGGAGGAAGAGCAGAACTTCAAGTCGCTCTTCGTTCAAAATCTCCATCCCGCTACGAGCCACCATCTCGGGGTCATGGCAAACCCTCGCTCTTCCAGCATCGCACAGCTACGAGAGCTAGCTGGTCTGGGTTTCCAGAGGCAGAAACAGTCGCATGCCAAGCCCCCTGACCACGCCGTATTCGCAATCAGCGCAGAGCCCCTGTCCATGGAGCTCGAAGGGGCCACCAGACCTAAAGCGTCTCGATCAACCCCTGCTCCTACGTTCGCACCACAACATGGGCGAGGACACACACCTCCGTCTAGCCCAAATCGACCAAATCGCGAACCAATCCGCGCCAGGTCTTATTGGCCTGACCGTGAACCACGATCCCCACCGAGCGAACGACGGTGGCGTGATGGATTTCATGGGACCCCCCAACGGGGAAGGTATCCACACAACAGGTACGATCGACCTGTACCTCACCATTCGGACCACGGATATCGAAACCAAAACCACGGTAGATATCAGTCAGAATGGTCACCGCCCACTTCTCGTCGTCCTCCACCAAGGAGAGATCATTCAGATGCGAGAAACACTAGGCACGATGTAGAGGACGAACAAGAGGTTCTGTACCTGACCAAAACCGAAATGAAAAACATTAAATTGTTTTTACAGGAAATGGAGAAGGGACATCCAGAAAAGGAGGTTGATCTCTTCACAGTTTCTGCCGTCAGTCATGCGACCGCTAGACTCAACGACGCGCTGGGCACCCCTGACGCGGGCCCCGAACTCGGTAGTCTTAGCGATGCTGCTCTGGCAGTTGTCTCTCCCAACAAAAGGGGGGTGGACCAAAGTCATCCCGTTAATTACCCCACAGAGGTAAGTGAGGACGCCCCTCCTCCCAGGGCCACCTTGGTCGCCCAACTGGATAAGAAGGATGAACCCGCAGATCAGAACAACTCGAAGGTCCAGGTGGAACCACCTGTCAACCAATTTATCTGCCACCTCACCGAAAAGGGTTCCACACGGAAATTCTACCTGTCCCTCACACTGGAGGGCATGGTAACCTGTGACGCCTTGCTGGACACAGCTGCAGACGTGACCATCATGTCAAATGCCCTGTTCCAACGACTGCGTCTATTCGCAAATCAAACCAATAAGGATTTGAAAACGCGCCCATGTTCATTGAAGGTAAGACCGTTCTCCCACGAGAACATCATCCTAACGACCGTTTCACTCGTCCAACTGTCCGTTGGCCCCATTGAAACTGGTCCACCCAGTCTATGTGTCACCTTTCGATTCCATACCATTTTCGGTAGGAAAAGACCTGCTTAACCGGTTTGAACCCGTAATCGATTTCAAACGGCAAAAGCTCTGGGCTCAAGTCCGACGACCTTTGACCCTGACCGTCCACGAGCCAAGAGAAGCACGGTGTTACTTTGTCCAAACCCCATCGGGTGAAACCAAAGAACACCCAAACCTTCCCCAGCCACACTCGATCCAACCACCCGACCTAAAAACTCGGATGGTGGACGAGCAACCAAGTCCAACGCCACCAACAGGTGCAGCTGCTGGACGGGATGACTTTTCGTGCTCTTTTAATGCGTCTGTGGCAGTCGAACTCTACTGCCCTCTGGTGGCCAATGGCACCCAACGCCACGAGAACCAGGTAACAGAAGTGCGCCGATATTTGGGGAATGACAGATCAGCCGCCAACCAAGAGTTGCGCAACACGCTGGCGCCACAGAACCCAAATATGCGGTCAGCCAAAACGTCCGCCCGGTTCCCCTTTGACGTCGTCCGTGACAAAGTTGTCGGAGACAACGCCCGCATACCAGGTCCAGATAGGAACCTGAATGACATCGAGAACACAGTAGCCAAACACAGCGCCTTACGAGCCACACCGGAGCTCTTCAACCAGGCGTGGCTACCCGTCTCCCTCCCACCCACCCAATTTGCGCCCATCGGCGCAATAACTAAAGCGACCACCACAGGTGACGACGTGAATCACCCTCCGGACCCTCGGTCCGTCGAACCTGCATTCACATATGACGACTCAACCGCTCTTCAATATCAGGACCCGGCCATTTTATTAGTTATCAATTCCTTAACGGACACACCCGAACCGCAGGCTACGCCGGCAAACGTCAGCAACGTTCCTGACTCGCCCTCCTTAGTAGACATGCGTTCTCTATTTCGAATGGTCACGGGCATCCTACAATGTGTTTCCGGAGCACACCCTTCGCCAGGGCTCGTGGTCCCCCGCAAACAAAGAGGGGAGACGCTAATGCATGCCCATGACACCCCTTCGGCGAGACACAAGGGCACCGAAGCAACACACAGAGCTCCCCTGCAACAACAGGGAACCTCGTTTCCTTGGTCCGACCTCCAGATTGACTGGATGGGACCTTCCACCAAATCGACGCGAGGTAACGAAAACCTCTCGGCTGTGACCCGCGCATCCACCGCGTGGATTGAACGCCTCCCAGCCACCAATGACACGACCGAGGCAACGGCCTATATTTTGATGAACCACGTCTCTTTCTGGTTCAGGCTTCCAAATCGCGTCGACTCAGACCGGGGAACGCACTGTACCGCAGACGTGATGCGACAAGTCTGGCAGACGTTAGGGGTGAAAACAAAACCCCTCATCAGCCATCAACACCAACCTTCGGGCCAGGTAGAACGAACAAACGCATACATTGCGCTCCAAAACCTCGCCGACCCGCATGTACACCCGCGCACAACTGTCGTTTTGGCGAAGAACCGACTAGAGGAAACAACCGACGGTCAGAAAGCCTATCATGACCAGCAAACCTCCCACGTGGAACCTCAGGTGAGTGACGAAGTGTGGTGCTACCGATCCCTGCAGCATACCAGACCTGGTACCAGGCCAGGGAAGCTCACACGAAAACTCCTCCCACGTTGGACAGGACCACACACGGTCACCGACCCACTGTCTCCAGTGGTGTCTCAGAGCAGGACCAATCAAGGCCGAAAGGACCCCCTTCTCAGACGGGTCCATTGCAACCCAACCGAGTTGCACCAAACCCCCATGGGACTCGCAGGGGACCACATGATAGCCAATAGTTAGTAGGACTCATATACTTTCGTTCTCAGAGATAATTAGAGCAATTATCACTCCTGTAACGATAGTGACAGCGTAGACTGGTAGTGCGATAATTATTGGTTCAATCCCTCAGCGTAGGATAAGTTTGAATAAAGTGTGTCCGAGCGAACTCACGAACGTGTGGGTACCGGTCTACCAACCAGTTGGAAGACGGGTACCTGGTGTGATTCTAAGTTGACGTTTGTCCAACATGTTTCTAACGACGCCTATGCTCTCATTCCCCACTAGAGCGACAACACTGACCCCAGCGGCCTGATACGAGTCCAGCAGGAAGCTGACAAAAGGGGGGTGTTCATCCATAAACCCCTCGCTCCTGTAGAAGTTTCCTTCTCTCTCTCCCCGATGTGTACCAGTAGAACACCTTTTTTTTTTTGTCGACTTTATGATGTGAAATATACCCATTTCACCTAGATTCTTTTTTTTTCTTTTTAGAAGTTTTTCTTCTTTACTGTGTGGTCATAAAATCGTAGGTTAGCCCATACCTGGGAAATGTGAATTAGAATTAGGATAGACAATCATAGACAAAGGTCGAGGCCTCGGCTCAGATTACTCACTGTGTGTTTTGCGTCTGTCTTGTCCTGCATGCCTGTAAAGATCCCCACGCCAAAAGGTTCTTGCTAACGATAAATAAACTTACCACGTGAGTAGAATATGGAGCCATCGGAGTGTGCTCACTTAGAGATAGTAACACCGTTATAAGGACGGTAGGAGTTTAGATCGACTGTTAGCGATAGAATACTGGGAGACACTGATCTAACTCTGTTCAGACCTTCCTTCCTCAGACGGGACCTTTGGATTGATCGACGCCATCTAAAGAACCAGAAGACATCGATCAAAAGGGGGGAGATGTAGGATCCCTCTTCGGAGCTTTATTTTCTTAAAGTAAAGCCACCTCTGCAAAGCTGTGAACTCTCACCTAATTTCCCCCCCCCCCCTCAGCAGATGTGCGTCTCAGTTATCTGAAACCTGGTACCAACCAGCACCGAAGCCATAAAACTCCAAAGATGTCCCCGTTGCCATGACAACGCTCAGCCGAAGATTAGCAAAAGCCTATAACTTTCGTACAGATGACACCCGGAATGAAGGAACCCTCACAAAGACCCTCACAAAGTGCTATAAACCCCCCCACAAGAATGCGGAAAGGACCAGACAGAAATCTCTCTCTCTCGTCTTCTGAACAGACGATGAAAAGTTTATACAAACAATTTTCTTACAGGACAAACTACTA
The DNA here is from genome assembly GCA_018398805.1 of Hirundichthys speculiger. Taxonomy (NCBI): domain Eukaryota; kingdom Metazoa; phylum Chordata; class Actinopteri; order Beloniformes; family Exocoetidae; genus Hirundichthys; species Hirundichthys speculiger. The sequence continues at coordinate 9,665 of JAGFBZ010001338.1, read as the reverse complement.
TGATTTCCTTAAAATGTTATAACTCAAGACAATATGACATTTCACAAAACACCTGAAAAGAAAGACTGTGAAGTGGAGTGAAAGGATTTTCTGTTTCAAATTCCATGTCATTTATAACCTCTTTTCCACAGGACAGTTTGTTAAATGAAAGGTTAAAAGTTATTATTCTGTGTGACATAACTGTGATATTTGTGTTTTGTGAAGTTTTATTTCATCCTGATAATTAAGTTAATAACGGCTTAAATGTGTTTAAAACTTTGTGGACTACGCATGCCGAGGAGACAAACAATCAAAGACTCCGTCTCCCAGCATTCAGTGCGCCGGATTCCGGCGGGAGAATTCCCTGCGTCGAATTGGACAATATTGATCCTACCCCATTTATTTGCATAAACGCTCATGAAATATTCGGGGAGTATAAAAGCCGGATCAGTCCTTTTGTCCCCTCTCTTCGCTCTTACGCTCTTACTCTTTTGACGCTCTTCTCTTCTTGCTCTTGTCTCTTCTCTTGACTCTGAAACTTTCCCTCCTTTTTATTTTATTTTCTTTGAAACTTTGGTGGCGCGGATAAAGACTCTGAAATCATTTTGGATTGCTCAATTTTTATTTTTATTTTTATCAATGCGATTCTTGCTGTGGCATATTTTCCAGTCCTCAATTGTCCAGAAGTGCAACAGTCGTGCAGCATTGACCTTTTTATAGAGCAATCGCTGAATGGTCTCAACTAACGAACTTAGTTGCAAGTTCGATAACTTTAAGCTTTTGCGTGCTGCTGCAGTGTCAAACGCTCGACGTTCGACACCCGAGAGCCCATGCTTTTGCATTAGTTTAACAACTTTTGATTTTTGTTGCCCGTCTTTCCCTTTTTGGGGCGCACGTCAATTTTGAGTGCAAATCGAACTGATCCCTGCCGACCAGAGTCACCAGCCGGGACCCAGTCGCCTCAGCCTGCCGGTCGGATTCTGAGAATCGACCCACGAAAGGAAGCGGTACGACCTGCCGAGTCACGCGCTACGTCCGGAGACCTCCAGAGCGACATCGGCTGAACACGATTCCCGGAGAACGCCACTGCGAACTGTGCCAAACCGATGCGCCGACGACAGTAAGCCGCCAGACTCGCCCAGGGTAAGGCTGACAGAGAATAAGATTTGGTGTCTCCCAGTGTTGACGGTTCAGACCGGTCCGTGCGTCACGGACCACGTCCGGACCACACGTCCCCATTATTCAGCAGCTAATTAGTTCGAGAATTGCCCCTCTTTATTAATTTGTTCTCTTTGATAACAGATTAGCTGTTAGCAACCCGTTCGTACCCGCCATCTTTTTTGTTATGACTCTCTTTCTTCCTATTTCTCTCTATCGTCACTTCCTGTCATGCGCTATAGCCAAATATGAAGAATTCGCGATGTTGATGTGCCTGTTTATATATATATATATATATGAATGTCTTATATGTTTTGTGTTCTTGTCTCTGTCTAAATAAATGTTGTACAACGTATTAGCGACTCTGATGACTGATTTTCCACGGCCAATCCAACTCGTCAAGAACCCACTATAAATTGTGACTCATTTGTTTTTAAGTTTTCCGTCTTTTTACCAAAAGCCGGTGGCACCCCTAGATAATTATTAAAATATTAATAAAGTCACACGAGTCCCCCTACACCTGAAAGGTGCTTGCTAACTTAGAAGGGGCAATGAAAGTCTCTCCAGGACTTTCCTGATGTTAGAAGTCAGTTTGCAGCCTGAAAAATAGATATGAAAAACAGTAAAATAGTCAATGTAGACTAATGTTGGGAGAAGTGGGGCAGTTTATTTCAAGTAAAGAGATTCATACAGGAAAAGCAGTACAAATATTGCAAAAAAGTTATGAATGATACAACTAAACCCTGTAAACCTGCATTGTCAATGTTAAAATATGAGCCCAAAATTCTAAGGTACATTAAAGCATGGGCCTTGTATCTTGCTTTTATTGCTGGTCACTTGTTTGTATGATGTCTGATTTGTTTTTGTTGTTTGTTTGTAGAAAGTTGACTGATTTGAGTCCATGATTTTAGAGAGGGTAATGAGCTAGATACAGAGGAGCGGGATCATGGAAACTGGTCACAGTTGTAGAGAGCTGTCTTACTTTGATAGTAGAGCATTTTGATTTAAATGCTTCTCTGATGCCTGAACATAAAAAAAAAGCATTTTGATGGAGCAACTTTCATTAGAGGTCAGTGTCCTTCTCTGTCGATACTTTAGACTAGTTTGTAAGGTCATACAGTGCACAATAAATGTAAAATACAATCAGAAATGCGCGACCGGGGCAGCCCGGTCATGTTGAACAATTGACAACAACTGTAGTAGATCATGTAGGTTTGGTTTTGAAGATCCATAACTTTATTTGTGCATAGATATTTTTAGGGCAGAACGTGAAGAAAGAGTGCCACTGGGCTGCGATGTGTGGAAATAATATTTATTTGGCTGCATGATGACATTGGAAAGGAAAGCAGTGGACAGTTGTTACACGATCAGGATGTGACCCCCTAAGAAACTGCCTATGCAGAAAAGAGCAGGGCCTCAGGGCTGGGACCTGGTTCCTGGTGACGTCTGTGGTGTTACAGGTAGATGTCTGTGGTGGTCTTACAAGTAAAGGTCTGTGGTGGTGTTACAGGTAGACGTCTGTGGTGGTCTTACAGGTAGATGTCTGTGGTGGTGTTACAGGTAGATGTCTGTGGTGGTGTTACAGGTAGATGTCTGTGGTGGTGTTACAGGTAAAGGTCTGTGGTGGTGTTACAGGTAGATGTCTGTGGTGGTCTTACAGGTAAAGGTCTGTGGTGGTGTTACAGGTAGACGTCTGTGGTGGTGTTACAGGTAAAGGTCTGTGGTGGTGTTACAGGTAGATGTCTGTGGTGGTGTTTCAGGTAGATGTCTGTGTTGGTGTTACAAGTAGACGTCTGTGGTGGTGTTACAGGTAAAGGTCTGTGGTGGTTGTTGTAGATGTCTGTGGGGGTTTCAGGAGGTCTGTGTTGGTGTTAGAGGTAGACGTCTGTGGTGGTGTTACAGGTAAAGGTCTGTGGTGGTGTTACAGGTAAAGGTCTGTGGTGGTGTTACAGGTAGATGTCTGTGGTGGTGTTACAGGTAGATGTCTGTGGTGGTGTTACAGGTAGATGTCTGTGGTGGTGTTACAGGTAGACGTCTGTGGTGGTGTTACAGGTAGATGTCTGTGTTGGTGTTAGAGGTAGACCTCTGTGGTGGTGTTACAGGTAGACGTCTGTGGTGGTATTACAGGTAGACCAAACAATCGGCTGGTCGATAATCAACGTTGACAAACACATATCAGTCGAACTAAAGATAAAAGGTACTCAAATAAAACCAACATATAATATACAATATAAAACCAAAAGGTTCTGGTTCTACAGACAAAGGGCACCACGTAGTGACTGTAAGAAAATATGTTTAAATTGAATTGGAGAACTTTGGGCAAGTCTTCACATGACGCCTACAATTTGTTTTTTCCGCTGCGGAACCGCTGACGGATGTTTACAAACGAAACTTCCGTTGTGTCAAAGTATTCCAAGTTAAAACAGATGGTGCGCTTACCCGAATATAGATATTCTATAAAACGAAATTATATTTTAAGCTGTCTTGGTTAAAAATGTACATATAATAAAAAAATGACATATAGTTAAAAATCACATATAAATATATCAGAGAACGGCCCAGCCATTTGGTGGTGTTTTAGAGTGAGCCTTTTATTTTGAAAGTGTTATGAGGAAGTAGCGGGCTGACATCCTGCCTGCTGCTCTGATGTGATTTCGGAGAGCGGGAAGAAACGAGGGGAAGAGTAGACAGGAGTGATGGGATCAGTTCACCACTTCTGCTTCTTATCCACATCAGGGCACCTTCTGACCAGCGTTACCAGTGAAACTAAAGGACGCGAATACTGGTGACCAATCAAATTAACGGCCGAACACTTAGCATTAGCTAACCCGCTGTCACCCGAAAGTGGGTGGCAGACACAAACGAGAAGTAGTATTTAAACAAGCTGGTGAAAGATTATCAACAGTAAGGGAGGTCCAGCACTTTGACTCGTCTTTCGCGTCTTACTGCTCTCGTGTCGGTGTTTCAGAGGACCATGGCAGCATCCCCGGTGGACTACACCATCGGGGGAGTGAAAATCAACTTCCCCTGCAAGGCTTATCCATCCCAGCTGGCCATGATGAACTCGGTGAGGAACCTGAGAGCCTCTGTCCCTTCAAGCAGACAGCTAAAACACTCGGATAAAATGTTGTGGCATTTATATAATTTGTTCATCTTTTTATTAATAACGATAATAATGAAGTACTAATGAGTAATACATTGTTAATGTGAAGAGAACAATGTTGCATCCTGGCATTCACAATAATATGACTTTGGCACTTTGAACCTCCAAATAATGATAATAATAATAATAATAATAATAATAATAATAATAATAATAATAATAATAATAACAAACTACAAACCAATGGCACAGACGACAGTTTTATGGGACCTGTAGGAGGAAATCTCCTTCTACAGAGACCACAACCCACAGGGCTCAATATTCCAGTACCAGATGCTCCAGGAGGCTCTCAGATGCTCTCAGATGCTCTCAGATGTTCGTTGTCCAGACCCTGACTGGTCAGAGGACTTTTGAGAGTGAAGAGAAGGACTTGCTCATTGGTCAAGCGGGTTGTCGAAATGTGATGCTTGACACGAAGTTGGCGTTTGAGAAGAGGATGCTGAGGATGTGGTTAGATGGAGGCAGACGATTCACCGTGGCCGCCGCTGAAAGGAAGAGCTTAAAGGAGAAGAGGATGTCATAATGTTATTCTTTATCGGTGAACAACAGCTGTCGTCCATCCGTCCATCATTTTTACCCGCTCAGACAGCGTAAGGTTGTGGGGGCTCAAGCCAGTCGCAGCTTTGCAAATTATTTTGGGGTTAGACATCAAGTTGGGATGAATTAGATAGATCTGGGGTTCAGTGCAGCTTCTTCCATTTGTCGAAGGACAGTTTGTTTTTGTGACATATTGTTTATTTTTGCAGTTTTTGGTGTGTTTGTGGAGTGTTTGGTTTCGCATGGCTGCAGAGGCCAGCTGTAAACATGGAAAAGTTAAAGTGTAATTGTCTGCAGATCGTACGGGGGCTGAACTACGGGCAGCACTGTTTGCTGGAGAGTCCCACAGGCAGTGGAAAAAGTTTGGCCCTGCTCTGTTCTGCTCTGGGCTGGCAGCGGGCTCAGTTAGGTAAGACTAGACGAGTGGCTTTCTTTTAACTTTCTCTTTGTTTCACATTTCACTCAGCTTTGCACTGCACCTAAACTAAAATTCTTATTTCTGACTAAATGGCGTTTGCATATATTAAGAACTCATCATGTATCACAATTTCTTTCACATGGCCGATCATGTTTCTGTCTGTGAGTCTTTTTCACTGTTAAACAACTCTTTGATTGTTTTATCTCAGCTAAACTTCATGACGGAGGTGGTTCCATGGAGGAGAAGAGTCAGTCTGATAAAAATTCAGGAGACAGTAAAGTGCTGGGATCCCCCACCCCATGTCAGTGCGTGTGCCACAGTAAATGGAGACAGGCAGCTCCTCCACCTCCATCTCCAGCTCCAGCTCCATCATTAGCTCCACCTCCACCTCCAGCTCCAGCTCCATCTCCAGCTCCAGCTCCATCTCCAGCTCCAGCTCCATCTCCAGCCCAGCCTGTTGTTGTGGACCTCACTGTGTCACCCTGCAAAGAGACAACCCAGCCATCGGCCACAGCACCAGAACACCGTGAGTGGCCTTTTGTTTTGCCTGTGTCAGATTTGAAACATGTTTAAATGTTGTCTAAACCTGTGTGGTTGCAGTAACCCCCCCCGCCTCCCCATGAAGGTCAAGTTAATTTGATTTAAGGATATTTTTATGACAGAACTTGATCTCATTTACATCACGGCCTGTCACTCCTGTAGGAATCCTGGCTACCGTGGCTACGTGCTAGTGAACCCTGCGGTCCAGTTGTGCGGCGTCTCCTCATTTAAATACGTTATATCTCACCATGTCTGGTTCTTTCTACAGTTAAACTGTTTTTTAAAAAGGATGAGTGGTGTCAAATAAATATGTGGTGTTATACTGCCTGCTGCTGCTGCCATTGAAAGAAACACATGAACACAACGATTCCTTCAAGTGTTTCTGCTGGCGTCATTGTCACCTGTAAATATAGAGAAGATTTTTCACTGTGTGATCATTTATTCATCACATGGTTATTTCTAACTACTCTACCTTCTGCCCTACACTGCTGCTCTTCCTCATCTCGCTGCCTGCTACTAACACGTCATTACTATTGTTAATATTTTTTGCTTCATTTTCGTTAAATCAATCACGTCACGATGAAAAAAGAGTTATGTTGTTGCTCTAAGGGTTTATTTTTCTAATACTAAGACCCTCTGCGATCAGTTTCCTCCCTGCAGACGCTTTGCCAGACCTTCACTGCAGACATCTCCTCCTGCTGATTGTTTGCACACCTTTCTGCTTTCATTTTTCTCTCATGTAACTTAAAAGCGTTTGGTAACATATTCTACCATCAGAAAACTGTCTGGTTTAGCAAAAATACAGGACTGGAAATACTCCCGACTTTCAATACAGAAAGATTTTGAAGTCGTAAGCTGCTTCCCAACAATGACTTTAACATCCTATGAGTCAATGCAGTGGCCCCGGACACATATAGTTGAACTCTTTCCTGCTAAACCAGTTGATCTTGGAAGTCGGTACGTTTCTTTTAATTCCTCTTCTGTATTTTTTTATGCAGCCTAACGTCTGTGTTTCAGTGCTGTTTCCGGAGGAGCCTCAAGCCCAGAAACAATCTTTGTCCTCCCGCCTGTCAGAGAGGTTCAGGGCTTCTCTCGGCGCCGACGGCGAGAAAGATGATGACTTTCAGCCAGACAGGAAGCGTATTCGTACGGCAGAGTATAAGGTATTTACAGATGATAAGCGTGCACCGTTGTAAGTTTGCACGGAATTGACTGTTAGAGAAATTTGAGGGGAATGTTGTTGTCATATAGTTACTGTAATCATCTGAGATCTCAGCTGAATACCGACCTGTCGAGGTCTGACAATCATGTGGACACTACAAGCCCATGGATGTGGGTTTTTTACAGCTGATGGATCACAGTTCTCTTTCTCTCTGTGTACAGCGCCTTGTGAAAGTATTCGGCCCACTTGAACTTTTCAACCTTTTGTCACATTTCAGGCTTCAAACATAAAGATATACAATTAAATTTTTTTGTCAAGAATCAACAACAAGTGTGGACAATCGTGAAGTGGAATAAAATTTATTGGCTATTTTAAACTTTTTTAACAAATAAAAAACTGTAAAGTGGGGCGTGTAATATTATTGGGCCCCTTTACTTTCAGTGGAACAAACTGACTCCAGAAGTTCAGTGAGGATCTCTGAATGATCCAATGTCGTCCTGAATGACTGATGATGATCAATAGAATCCACCTGTGTGTAATCAAGTCTCCGTATAAATGCACCTGCTCTGTGATAGTCTCAGGGTTCTGGTTAAAGCTCAGAGAGCATCATGAAGACCAAGGAACACACTAGGCAGGTCCCAGATACTGTTGTGGAGAAGTTTAAAGCTGGATGTGGATACAAAAAGATTTCCCAGCTTAAAACATCTCCAGGAGCTCTGAGCAAGCAATCAGACTGAAATGGAAGGAGTATCAGACCACTGCAGATCTACCAAGACCCGGCCGTCCCTCTAAAACTTTCATCTGGAATCAAGGAGAAGATGATCAGAGATGCAGCCAAGAGGCCCATGATCAACTCTGGATGAACTGATCTACAGCTGAGGTGGGACAGTCTGTCCAGAGGACAACAATCAGTCCTACACTGGACAAATCTGGCCTTTATGGAAGAGTGGCAAGAAGAAAGACATTTCTCAAAGATATCCATAAAAGGTCTGGTTTAAAGTTTGTCACAAGCCACCTGGAGACACACCAAACATGTGGAAGAAGGAGCTCTGGTCAGATGAAACCAAAATCAAACTTTTTGGCCACCCTGAACACACCATCCCCACTGTCAAACATGGTGGTGGCAGCATCATGGTCTGGGCCTGCTTTTCTTCAGCAGGGACAGGGAAGATGGTTAAAACTGATGGGAAGATGGATGGAGCCAAACACAGGAGCATTCTGGGAGAAAACCTGTTGGAGTCTGCAGAAGACCTGAGACTGGGACGGAGATTCATCTTCCAACAGGACAATGATCCAAAACATGAAGACAAATCTACAATGGAACGGTTCACAAATAAACGTATCCAGGTGTTAGAACGGCCAAGTCAAAGTCCAGACCTGAATCCAGTCCAGAATCTGTGGAAAGAGCTGAAGACTGCTGTTCACAAACGCTCTCCATCCAACCTCACTGAGCTCCAGCTGTTTTACAGGAAGAATGGACCAGAATTTAGTCTCTGGATGTGTTAAACTGATAGAGACAAACCCCAAGAGACTGGAGCTGGAACTGCAACAGAAGGTGGCGCTACAGAGTATTAACGCAAGGGGGCAAATAATATTACACACCCCACTTTTCAGTTTTATTTGTTAAAAAAGTTTAATATCCAATAAATTTCATTCCTCTTCACAATTGTGTCCCACTTGTTGTTGATTCTTGACAAAAAATAGAAATTTTATATCTTTATGTTTGAAGCCTGAAATGTGGCAAAACGTTAAAAAGTTCAAGGGCCGAATACTTTCGCAAGGCGCCGTATTTAAATATATATGTTCATCTGATAGACAGGTAAGCTATTCTTCCTGTTCTCCTTCAGAGCCATAAGGGACAGCGCCCACAGAAAGGAGTCATTTTCATTGATGAGGATCCAGAGCCGCGAGCAGAACCTTCTGCTCCTCAGAGTGACATCACAGCCACCGGCGGACAGACAGCTGGTTTGTCATCATCGTGCTGCGTGAGTAGTCAGAACTACGCCATTCACTCTTGGATGAGAAAATGGAAGATATCCGGTATTTACTTGTCAGTTTGCAACTATCAATGATTTTATTTATCAAGTACAATATTTGTACCAGTACCGTCATGGCTGAAAGTTTTGGCACCCTTGCACATAAAGACCAAACATCTCCAAATGTCTGTAAAATAAGTTGAAATTAGGGATGTGCGATAACTGTTTTTTTAAACCCATACCGATAACCGATAACTTTCAGCTCCTAAAGGCCGATACCAATAACCGATAACACACACATATACCTAAGATCATTACATCAATACTATAAACAAAACCAAAAACAGTTTTGACTCTTTAATTGAACAGATATTTATTTTTTACAATGAAAAACTATTGGCAAGCCTCTCAAACATTTTCATAAAGCTATCAAACAAACCTATTTGATATCTCACATTAACTTAAATAAGGTTCATTACTGACTGATATAAAAAATAAAGGCTCCTTGAACTGATGGAAATACATGCATCAGAATTACAAACTGGAAAAATTATTCCTCAATGAAAATAAAAAATAATGCACAGGTCATAATGTACTGACACAAGTTAGTTAGACTTGTCTGTGTAAATAAACTGAAAAAAGTGCACTCCATAGTAACAAAGAAATTACGTTGAAAGGATTTTAGCTTGTGGTTCCATTCAAATGAATGCCTTTTAATTAAAGTAAATGAGG
>JAGFBZ010001337.1:0-47259 GCA_018398805.1 Hirundichthys speculiger | reverse complement strand
AAGATGAAAAGTGTCCTGCAGAGAGAGCCACATGCCATAAACTGTCATAAAGTTGGACACTGGGCTAGAGCATGCCGCGCAGCAGTAGATCAGTGAATGAGGTGTCAGAGACTGTGGGGGCCGGGCAGACATCTTACTTTTTGGGCTCAGTGAGTGTAATGCCAAAATTTGGGCATATCTTACTCATTAGAATACACTCAAATTATACTCCAATTGTGTTCTGGTGATGCAGTTAATTCGGTTGTTAAACAAAGCACTGACAACCAACAGAGGTGCAAAACGGAGTTTTATTCTCCAAGTCTGCATGCAAATTCAGAGAGGTCATTACAGAATGCTGGATGGTTCAGAATGACCCAGTCTCAGTAGGAAACAGTTGCCTTTAAACATCACATGAAAACATCAGGACCTTGGATAAGTTCTCTAGACATCTACGTGTCAAACTTAGCAGACTTGTTGGAGCCAGAATGATAACAAAAACTGTGGCCTTCGAACACACAGGAATCGAGACCAGAAGTCATGGACTCATGACACAGCACTTTAGCTCAAAATGCAATTTCTGACATAACAGTGAGTAATGCCGATGAGACAAATGAACAGTGGACTGAACAGCTACACATGGATTCCATTCCAGTGCAGTTTAAAATTGACACAGGAGCTGATGTCACCGTCATAAGTGAAGACACCTTCCACACATTCACTCCTGAGAGGACGCTAGCGCCACCCGACATCCCCCTGGACAGCCCTGGAGGAGAACTGGTGTGTCTGGGCCATTTTAAAGCTACAAACAGGCACAAAGGAAAGGATTACCCCCTCACAGCCTATGTGGTCCGTGGACGCCGAGTCAAACAACCTACTCAGCCGAAGCCTATCAGTAAGGATGAATCTGGTGAGGCGAGTGGATGAAGTGAGGCCCAACACCAATCACCTACAAGCCTACGGTGAGCATGACACATTAAAAACTGAACCAGTAAAAATTGAGTTAAGAGACGATGCTGTACCGTACGCTGTGCATGCTGCTCGTCTGTGCCCTTTCCCATGCTTCAGAAAGTAAAAGAAGAACTGAAAAGGATGGAAGACAATGGCATCATCGAGCCGGTGACCCAACCCACTGAATGGTGTGCACCCATGGTCCCGGTTTTAAAAAAGAACACAGGCAAAGCCTGGATCTGTGTGGATTGATCTGATAAAACTGAACAAGTCAGTTAAAAGGGAGCACTACATCCTGCCAGTCCCTGATGAGATAACAGCCAAGTTGAGCGGTGCAACTGTGTTTTCTTCCCTGGACGCTGCCAGCGGATTTTGGCAGATTCCACTGCATCCAGACAGCTGCAAACTGACAACATTTATTACGCCGTTTGGCAGGTACTGCTTTAAAAGACTGCCTTTCGGCATAACCAGTGCGCCGGAGATCTTCCAGCGGAAGATGCTGGAGACTCTGGAAGGACTGGAAGGCGTGGAAGTCTTCATGGATGACATCTTAGTGTATGGGACTTCAATGGAGCAACATGATGCGCACCTCGAGAAGGTGCTCCAGCGCGTCGAGTCAACAGGTTTGAAACTCAACAGAGAGAAATGCTCCCTCCGACAGAGCCAACTACGCTTCCTGGGTCATATTATTGACCAATCAGGGGTCAGGCCCGACCCCGACAAAGTTGAGGCTATAAGCCAGCTACCTCCACCTGAAAATGTGCAGGACCTCAAAAGAGTCCTGGGTATGGTGAACTACCTTGGGAGGTTCGTCCCAACTCTTGCAACAGTAGGCAGACCACTGTATGAGCTCCTGAAGAGAAAGAACGTCTGGTCCTGGGGACACTCACAGTAAGCAGCTTTTGAGGACATTAAAATGATGCTGACTAAGGCTCCAGTTCTCGCCTTTTATGATGTCACACGGCCCACAGCTGTGTCTGCCGACGCCAGCAGTTTTGGACTGGGAGCTGTACTGCTCCAACTCCATGGAGAAGAGTGGAAGCCGATAGCTTACTGCTCCAGGCGTTTATCTGAGGCCGAAACACGCTATGCCCAGATAGAAAAGGAGTGCCTGGCTGGCGTGTGGGCAAGTGAAAAGTTCGACAAGTATCTATGTGGCCTGGATGAGTTCAAACTCAAGACCGATCACAAGCCGTTAGTGCCACTTAACAACCGGAGTCTTGACAATGTCAGCGCCTTTTGATGCGGCTCATGAGGTACAAACCAAAGGCTGACTACGTGCCAGGAAAAACCCTCCTCATAGCAGATACTCTTTCCCGAAGCCCACAGACATACACAAAAGATGTGACAGATACACACAGTGACGTGGAGTGTTATGTGGCCACAGTAATACAGGGCATACCATACCAGCATCACTGAGCAGAATGAAGAAGAGCATCAAAATGGCCACTGCAGCTGATCGTGAACTACAGTCAGTCATCAAACATGTTAGAAGAGGATAGCCAGAATCAGAATACAGTGGAAACGTGCCACAGGAGGTCAGAGCATACATGACAGTCAAAAGTGAACTCTCAGAGGCTGATAGGTTGCTCATACATGGGAACAGGATCATCATTCCACAGTCGCCGCCGAGAGCGGACATCTTAAAGAGAATACATGATGGACATCAGGGGCTGACAAAGCTGACAAAGTATAGAGACAGGGCAAATTCATCAGTCTGGTGGCCAGGACTTTCTGCAGAACTGAAACACACAGTGATGTCATGTCACACCTGCCAACGACAAAATCGAACGCAGCAGAAAGAGCCACTCATCTCCACACCTCTGCCTGATCATCCATGGAAATGGAAACGAATAGCCCTCGACCTCTGTGAACACAACAAAAACAATTACTTTGTCGTATCAGACTACTACTCAAGGTTCCTGGAGGTGCTGCACCTGCCGTCCACCAGCACTCAGGTTATCCAGAGACTTAAAACAACCTTTGCTAGGTTTGGAATCCCGGACGAAGTTGTGAGCGACAATGGTACCCAATTCTCTCCAGTGCAGAATTCCTAGAGCTGGCAAGAGAGCTGGACTTCAGGCACATCACGTCGAGTCCTCACCATCCTCAAGGGAACGGCCATGCGGAGAGAGCAGTTCAGACTGCCAAGAGAATCCTTAGCCAGGAGGACCCGCTACTAGCCCTGATGTCCTATAGATCTACTCCCTTTACCACCACCACAGGAGTCAGTCCAGCAGAGCTCTTAATGGGCAGAAAGATCCGAACAACACTCCCAACACTTGAGAAAAACCTTCGGCATAAATGGCCTAACAAAAAGACTGTTGAACAGAAAGACGCTGGTGAGAAGGCGAAACAGGCTTTCTACTTCAACCGCCGCCATGGTGCCAGACCTCTTCCACCACTCCAACCAGGAGGAGATGCGGTCTTCACTAAGCTGGATCAGGAAAAGGCCTGGGTGACACCAGCGATCGTTTCTAAGGAAGGAAAGTGTTACTCCAAGGTCTTACCTCATCAAATCACCACAAGGGGCGGTGTTTCGGAGGAATCGTCGCCATCTTCGGGCATGTATATCCTCACCACCTGCGCTTGACACTCCGCCTACATTGGCCGTAAGTGCAGGAGAGACCTCTGATTCAGTTGTCACCCCAGAGACCTTTCCCCCTTACCTCAAGTGAGGTCATGACCCTTGCTCACACCCCTACACGGGCACCAGGACAGTTTCGCACCAGGGCCGGACGGGTGTGCAAACCTGTCAACAGACTGGACCTGTAGACAGACTCTTTTTTTTTCTTTTCTCATTCGACCTTCGGGGGGGAGGGGGGGGGTTGTTAAAAAAAAAAAAAAAAAGAGGAGAGTTGTTGTCCTGAGTTGACTGGAAAAAAAAAAAAAAGAAAAAGAAATGAAAGTGACACCACAAATATTGCAGTGTCTGTGTGATACTAATGCTAATGTTACAGTTCAGTAAGACAGGAAGACACTATTGCGGCCAATTACACTTTTAAGTTATTTACAGACCTCTTACTAACAGAAAAAAAAGGGGGAGATGTCATAAATAGATGGTTTCAGATGTGAAGTAATGTTGACAGTTTACGACAGTTTACAGCAGGGATGTTTTACGGGGACTGGTTTTTCTTTGGCGGATAGTTGCGTGGGCACACGGCTCACTGTATGTTGAGTTGTGTTAGAGTAAAGCTGAATAAAACTGATAAAACGGAGAAAGCCTTCCCTCAATCATTCTACAGTTTCTGCAATTTTTTACATTTTTTTTTAAATTATATTATATCTTTCTGAAAAAATCTGCGAATAACTTAAACTGCAAATTAGCAAGGGATCACTGTAACTCAAAAGGTTATGGATGGAGTTTGATAAAATTTTCAGGAGTTGTCAGAAATGTAAAAAGGAAGAACTAATTACATTTTGGGTGTGATCCGGAAGAAATCCTGGATTCTGGATCACTTTCAATTTTTCGATAAAATTGCGGTCAATGGGGCCAAAAATTTTGTTTCTCAATATCTCCGTTAATTATTGCCCAAAACTCATGAAATTTGACTCAGGGATTGAGAATTGGAACCTCTATCAAATTTCAAAGGCTGATCCGGATCTGATCCAGAAGGCAGATTTTATCGCAATCTGTAAATCGCTATATGGGGAATTGTTTCACTTGGCGGAGGTCTGCGCTCTCCAAGTGCTTTTCTAGTTCAAAACGTTATGGATGGATTTTGAAGAAATTTTCAGGAGTTGTCAGAAATGTGAAAAGGAAGAACTCCTGTGTTTGTAGCATATTCCATATGGTGGGATGGTGAAAATCCCGGCCCGTTCGGCTCACCTTGTTCCAGCAGCGGACTGGCTCTGAAGCATCCAGTCAAAAGTTAAAGTGACTGCGGGTGACTTTGGTGTTGGAATCAATCTCCTGAAATTACGACTATCAGACGCTGAGAGAGCTCTTCTTCAGTAACTCAAATATACAGTTTTTTGTTGTTTTTCATTGCAGGTCATTTGTTTAAAGGTTTATGTGGAAGGCAGTTAAAGCCCAAGCATGAATAAACAACGCTCAACAAATCAACTGGAACGCTGGAGCCTTCATTACATATCTCCCGTTCATTCAGGAATACTTCAATGACGGCTTCCACAGAGCAGATACAGTTAATAAACAGGAATTATTCTTCATAGATGGCTGAACGTACAGAAGACGTGCCCTTTCATTGAAGACGAAGCGATTTTCTGATGCATTAGTGAAATGTATGGAGCGTGCTTCCACATGAAGATAAATGCATCCTTTCTGTTCAGAGCTGCTGTTTTTATGGCGTTGAGATGGCCATCCATCCCATCTAAACCCTTCTTTTGAGCAGGCCTGAGACTGATTTAAAGCCGTATGCATCTGCCTCACAGATATGGAGACAGTTTAACATAATGTGACTCACAGTCTCCAGAAACCTGAGCTGCTGACTGAAGTATTTTCAGACTTTGGCAGCTTCAAACATACTGACATTGTTGCATTATGTATTATGTTTGCTGTCACTTCAACTACCGACATATATGCTCAAGGACATTAATGATTGATTCCTCCATAATTTATCTCTAAAGTCTGAGTGAAGCCACGTCAGAGACTTTGACCAGCGTGAACTTGACTGTAGAGTCACTGACAGGTGTTCAGGCCAACTTTAAAATACATTTTTACTCCACTTTGGATGTTCTGCTGCTGAACGTATTTCTGCAGGTAATTTCTTTTTCATATCTCTTATGATGAGGAAACCATAACAGAAGGAAAGTTGTTTAAGCCCAACCGATTCCCAGGATTAAATCAGGATGTACGCTAAGTAGAGGTCTTCACGGGTCCACTGTCATGGACCCATACCCGAATGGACCCGTGAAAATTCAACCCGACACCAATCCAGACCCGACCCGAGTCTTTAGTTTCCAACCACGAACCGAACCGAGTTACCCGAATAGAACCGAGACAATACAGCCCATAGTTGCTCATGTTAAAGTTGTCTAGCGTTGAAGAAAACTTGATTGTCTTGCCTAAAGTTGTCTTCTTCTACCGGTTCAGTTGCTACATAGGCTACGTGATGTAAACAACAATAAATCCAAATTGTTATTTTCTTTGTGGATACAGGTGCTATTACTAACGCTAATAGCCTATACCGGTCAGGACGTGTCGTGAACATATTCTCTCATCCAGCGTTGTCATGTTGGCGATCCGTTGTGCTTTACAGCTGCCAGGCAAACTGCTAATAACACGCTATGGCAACACCATTGTTTCATGACAAACACTCCACATTAATTAATAATTAATTAAACTGCCCCGAGTCCTGACATTGGCTGCCAACGCCAATATCTTTACCTCTCTCGAGTAAACGTGGACCCAGCCTGTCAGAGAGCACCGACCGGACCCAAGACTAACTGTACCCATTCCGACCCGGAGTCATGTCTTTTGAATGGACCCGAGACCTGATTCGGTTCGAGTCGGAACCTTGGGTTTTTGGATTGTTCCGAAGACCTCTAACGCTAAGGTAGGGAAACAATAAGCAACTATTTCTTCTCTCAAATGTCATGGAGAATGTTGATTCCCAGCACATGAAATAGAGCTGGGAGCACTGATAAAGACAGACTGGGATAGCTGGGGATCAAGTGCCATGTGTTTCACTCAGACATGGCGACAGCAACGTCATCTGAACTCCAGTGGCTCCACCCAGTTTTCCTCCGGACAGACGGAGGAGCGGGACTGAAAGGGGGAGGGGTTTAACCATGGACACGGTCCTGTTAACAGCAGTGCTGAGTGCTCCCATCCACGTTTGCTCCTGAGAGAGTTCACCTGTGTGCTTCCTGCCCGCGAGACACATCGTCGGCTCAGTTGTTGCCAGGCAACAAACATAACACCCCAATTAATTTATGGTGATCTTTGGAAATTTCTAAAACTCCCCTTTCTCTCTGACGCCATCTACTTCCCAACTGTTTGTCAAGTGTTCGACAAAAAAATACATTATTCTGATTAAGGAGTTTATTTAGATCGTTTGTAATTTTTGTCTGATGCTGATGCTGCTGCAGAGTCTGTCTTCATCCTCTGGTCCAATTACCACATCAGGCTCCTCCAGCAGGATCCTGATGTGCTGGTGTCCAGGCTTCTTTCTCCTGATCTGTCAGTTTAACACCGGCCACCGTCAGGTGACTCAGATCTGAGGTGTATGGTATGAAAAAAAAAAAGGATAGAATTGGATTCTCGTAATGTATCAGTAAAACACCAGCCACCAGAGAGTCAGGTGGCATGACTCAGATCAGAGGTGTACGGCGTGAAGAGACAGGGGGACGGGTCGGTACCCTGTGGAGCCCCAACCACCACATCAGGCCCCTCCACCATGATCCTGATGTGCTGGTGCCCAGTCTTCTTTCTCCTGATCTATCAGTTTAACACCGGCCACCGTCAGGTGACTCAGATCTGAGGTGTATGGCATGAAAAAAAAGGATAGAATTGGATTCTCCTGATGTATCATTAAAACACCGGCCACCAGAGAGTCAGGTGGCATGACTCAGATCAGAGGTGTACGGCGTGAAGAGACAGGGGGACGGGACGGTGCCCTGTGGAGCCCCAACCACCACATCAGGCTCCTCCCCCAGGATCCTGATGGGTTGGTGTCCAGGCTTCTTTCTCCTGATGTATCAGTAAAACACCAGCCACCGCAGAGTCAGGTGACTCAGGTCAGAGGTGTACGGCATGGAAAAAAAAAAGGATAGAATTGGATTGACTTGAACTCTAGTTCGATTTCATGAGTGGAACTGTATGAACTGCATTGAACTTCATTTTCTGTGTAAAGGGCATTGAGGTCACTTTAGCTGTGAACTGGCATCCATCCATCCATCCATCCATCCATCCATCATCTATGCCCGCTTAATCCTCTGCAGGGTCACAGGGAGATGCTGGAGCCTATCCCAGCTCTCTTCGGGCGAAAGGGAGGGGTACACCCTGGACAGGTCGGTGAACTGCCAAAAAAATACTGAGATGGACTGAATTAGGCTTTTAATAACATGTTTTCTCTAATAGGTTAAAGAAAAAGAAAAAGAGTTAGAGTGAGCTGCAGGCCTTCATGGACAAACAGAAAAACATTTACTGGGAAAAAAAGCACTGAACACACTAACAGTTCCAGCCTAAATGGTGAAAACACTGAGATACCAGGATTTATCAGCCATATAAATGTATTGGGAACAGGAACAGACAAAGCTGTGAGAAAATAAAGGAATATTGAACTGATATTTCCAAACATGAAAGAATTCACCATTCTAATGAGAGTAAAAGATAACTGTGAAAGACTGTTTTAGTTCTATTGTCCGGTCATAACTAGATATGCTAATAACATTATTAGAGACCAAGAGAAACTTTCAGGTCTGAAAAACAACCACTGCAAATAAATTCAATTCAGTTCAATTCAACTTTATTTGTTAAGTGTCTGTTAATTCAATTCAATTCAGTTTTATTTGTATAGCGTCTGTTACAATGTCATTTGTCTCTAGGTGCTTTACAGAGACCCAGATCATGATCCCCGAGCAAATATAATTACCTAAAATTATAATATTAAATCCAAATCAAGGATAATGACAAGTAAAAAAAACTCTCACAGAGGGAGAAAAAAAACCTTTAAGCCAAACAGTGGCAAGGAAAAACTCCACATTAAAGGAAGGAACCTTGAGCAGGACCTGGATCATACGGGGGTCCTTCCTGCTGAAGACCAGCTGGATAAAGAAAGAAAAAGAGAGGAGAGACAGGACAGAGAGAGGATGGAGGACAGAGAGGATGGAGGACAGAGGGAGGATGGAGGACAGAGAGGATGGAGGACAGAGAGAGGATGGAGGGACAGAGAGGATGGAGGACAGAGAGGATGGAGGACAGAGAGAGGATGGAGGACAGAGAGAGGATGGAGGACAGAGGGAGGATGGAGGACAGAGAGAGGATGGAAGACAGAGAGAGGATGGAGGACAGAGGGAGGATGGAGGACAGAGAGGATGGAAGACAGAGATGATGGAGGACAGAGAGAGGATGGAGGACAGCAAGAGGATGGAGGACAGAGAGAGGATGGAGGACAGAGAGAGGAGAGCACACACACATACAAACTGCCTCTAGGTGTCTTACAGAGACCCAGATCATGACCACTCTGAGAAAATATCATTAACTACAGCTGAAATTATTAAATCTTGATTACAGAAACAGTAGGGAATTAAAAAAAAAAACTCCCCTGGGGGGGAAAAACCTTTAAGCCAGACATTGGCAAGGAAAAACTCCCCTTTAGGAGGACAGAGTCTTGATCAGGACCTGGATCAAGCAGTTTTAATTGGTGCAATGAGATTTTTTAATTATGTCTTTCGTAAAGACTTTATTCATCAACATGTGAGCTCTGTTGCTCATTTGGTATTCTCACCTTTTACATTTGCTTGATGTTAGGTTCATCACATGAAATCTCCCCTACAGGTCTTAGATGGTGATATGTTTTTTATATTGTTTTATATAGACTGAGTAGACCGACACCGACAAGCTGCTTACTTCTTGTTTATTCTCCAACAACTGGTTACCATAACAACTGGTTTCCACGACAACGCACAAACCACACCTAGAACCAGATAACCTAGATTCAACATAAACAGGTTCTATTCAGTATGTGGTAAATAACACCATGAAAACAATGAACATTATCATGTATGCAGCATAGGTTTTCAAACTCAATGCATACATCTCTTAGGTGCAAGGGGGTAACCATGGTATAGACATTGGGGGGGTCCAAATGAGAGCCTTCCCCCAGAATTTTTTTTAAAGGTGCATTTCCCACATTTCTGTGATTTTTATTTATTGACCATCTGAAATCACATTTAAAGGAATAGTCTGCAATTTCTCTGAGATAGTAGCGAATAGGATAGCTTCCAGCTGGGAAAAATTACATGCCTAAAACATGTTGATGTAAATATTGTGATTGGAACAACAAAAAGTCCATAGCACACGATGGACTTTTAATTCCAAGTTAATTTGTATTTTGTTGATTTGTCTCAAAATGAATGTCTGCACATTTACACTGAAACGTTTAATGTGAATGAAATCATAGATTTGTACAAATAATTAAATGTAAAATATTGATTTTAATTGAATATATATACAGATTTATTCATTTGACATTAAAAAAAATAGTGTGGCCTGTCCTTACACAATCCCTCTCCCTGTCTCTCTGTGCTGCCTGCATTATGACCAGATATTATTATTGTACCAGAAGAATAACTGACCCTGAGGAAAATTTTATTTAGAATATTCTGGTTTTCTTACTAGTTTTATTTACTGCTGACACGTAGGCTTAGGTTAAAACAAATGTCATCAAGCTGTTGAGTCTTGTATTCCAGTGTCTCACCTGATCATCATCCATGTTTTCAGAGACTGTCCCTGTCTGGCCTGTCCTTACAGCATCCCTCTCCCTGTCTCTCTGTGCTGCCTGCATTATGACCAGATATTATTATTGGACCAGAAGAACAATAACTGACCCTGAGGATCTTTTTTAATTTGATACATTAAATATTTTGCTTGTATTTCTAGCGTTATACACACACATACACACAACACACGGAGAGAGAGAGAAAACAGCAGCACACACGGAAGACACATCATATCATATGATACAGTCTCTTCACTTCAAGCTAGCTAGCTCAACTTACAAACTGAGCCCTTTTTAACGAGCTAAATATTTCAAATTAATTAAAAATTAACACACTCAGTATGACAACATCACTCCTCTTTATCTATCTAGTTGCTTACTGTCTGAAAAAACTTTGTATGTCCTGTTTTTTCTGCTTTTATTGGTAAAGACATTGCTCCCTCCTTTCTTTCACATTCAACGCTCTCTATTATTTCCTCTGTCGGAGCCGGCGCTTCAAACCGAGAGCCGTTAAATGGGCGCAACCAAGTGTACAACTGGGAGGGGGTGGTCACACACTTTAGTTTTCCTTATAAACGGTAATAAATTGATCGCTAAATATTTGAAAATAACAAGAGACGGACTGTTGAGCCAGGTTTCATAAAAGGAGGAAATATTTAACATATTTACACATAATATTGGGGGGGACAGATTGGTATTTTCCCAGTATTGGGGGGGACACGACCCCCCCAAAGAATGCCTGGTTACGCCCATGCTTAGGTGGTTTACACACTCGTGTTGAGCGCCCCAGAGCCACAGTCTCAGGCTCCGGGGGCTCTGGTGACTGTACAGTGGAGTCAACAATATCCTGCAACCCCCCACAGTCCTTATCACCAAACTGTTCAACCTGAGAGTCAGTAATCACTGTGCCAGACTCTGCCATGGCACGCGCTCTCAGCTGATCTCCGTGGCGACGGTGCACTGTGTCAGAATCCCTCTCTCTGACCACATATGACACAGGACCAGTCTGTCTCACCACAGAACCAGGAATCCACCTGTGGTCTCCCCCCCCAGTGCTACGCAGGTACACAGTGTCGTCCTCACTGAATGATCGGTCTGCAGCACTGCTGTCATGGCGGTCCTTTTGTTGATACTGTTTTTTGCGCACTGTCTCCTTGGTGCAAGGCTTCAGGAAATCCAGCCTTGTGCGGATGTGCCTGTGTAAAAACAGATCAGCAGGGGACTGTCCCGTAGTGCAGTTAGGTGTCGTCCGGTATTGCAACAGGAACAGGGACAGCCTGTCCTCAATGTCCACAGTAGTGTTAGCCAGTTTTTTTTCATACCGGTCTTGAATGTTTGAACATATCTCTCTGTCAGACCGTTCGTTGCAGGGTGCCCTGGTGCAGGGTGCCCTGGTGCACTCGTTGTGTGCAGAATCCCATTCTGCTTAACAAAGGTCTGGAACTCATCAGAAGTGAAAGTGGTGGCATTGTCTGTCACAATTTGCTCAGGCAGTCCATAGGAAGCAAACAGTCTTCTCAGCCGTGACACAGTAGCCTGTGATGTAATTTGTGACATACGGAACACTTCCAACCATTTAGTATAAGAATCCACCACAATCATGAACATGTTGTTAAGAAAAGGTCCGGCAAAATCAATGTGTATCCTTTTCCAGGATTCACCAGGAAACTCCCATGGATGTAGTGGGACGTGCAGCGGCTTTTTCTGTTCCAACTGGCACATTTCGCATTCCTTACACATCTTCTCTACATCTGAATCCAGTCCTGGCCACCATACAAATTTACGAGCAAGAGCTTTGGTTTTCACTATACCCTGGTGTCCTGAGTGAATTTCCTTTAACACTGCCTTTCTCATTTTTTGGGGTACAATGACTCTGGTTCCCCATAGGACACAACCTTGCTCAGTGGTTAAATCATTTCTTTTTGTGAAAAACACAGTCAACTTGACTTGGCCAGCCCTCCATCACATATCTGTAGACCCGAGCGAGCTCACTGTCAGTGCGCGTCATCCTGGCCACTTGTATAGCGCTGAGTGGTGCCTCGTGCAGATGCTCTGTCAACAGTGAGTGAACTGTTGCTGACGCTGCAGCAGTTCCTGCGTCGCTGGTGTCAGGTAAGGGGCAACGGGAAAGTCCATCAGCGTTGCTGTGTTCCTCTGACTTCCGGTAGACGATGATGTAGTCATAGGCTGACAATATAATTGCCCACCGCTGA
Organism: Hirundichthys speculiger; assembly: GCA_018398805.1. Lineage (NCBI taxonomy): Eukaryota > Metazoa > Chordata > Actinopteri > Beloniformes > Exocoetidae > Hirundichthys > Hirundichthys speculiger. The sequence continues at coordinate 34,715 of JAGFBZ010001337.1, read as the reverse complement.
ATGCGTGCGGCAGCCAGTGTAGGTAAGCACTTGTGCTCACCAAAAAGCGTCAACAGGGGGCGATGGTCAGTCACTAAGGTAGTGTCTGCCCCACAAATACTGGTGGAATTTCTTAACACCATAAATCAGTCCCAGTGCTTCTTTATCTATTTGAGAATACTTTTTCTCTCCCGGAAACAATGTGCGTGAAGCATAAGCGATTGGTCTCTCGTCTCCGTCAGGCATGGTGTGCTGAATCACTGCACCGATGCCATATGCAGAAGCATCACATGCTAAGGTAAGAGGCAGGGCGGGGTCATAGTGTGCTAAAACCTGATCACTTGTCAGCAGGGTTTTACGCTTCCCAAAAGCAGACTGTTCTGCCTCAGTCCACCTCCACGTCACATTGTCTCTTAACAGTTTGTACAGTGGTGCCAAAAACTGTGCTTTGTTTTGGCACAAAACGTCCGTAATAATTAAACAGTCCCAAAAAAAGCCTGGAGCTCTTTAATGTTGGTTGGAGCAGGAGCTTCATGAATAGCTCTCACCTTATCCGCAGCAGGATGAATGCCATGCTCATCCAACACATGACCCAGGTACTCCAGCTGAGACTTTCGAAACTCACACTTTGATTGTTTGACTCGTAGTCCATTTTCCTTCAAGCGTTGAAGTACTCTCTGTAGGTTAAGGAGGTGATCTTCCTCCGAGCGTCCAATAATCAGAAGGTCTTCCAGGAAAACTACAACAGTTAAGTATTTCATGATGTTTTCCATTACCCTCTGGAAGATGGATGGAGCAGAGCTGATACCAAAAGGAAGTCTATTATACACAAACAGTCCTCTGTGGGTGTTAATGGTTGTGTATTTCTTGGAATCCTCATCTAGCAAAAGTTGCTGATAAGCAGCTGCTAAATCAATTTTAGAGAAAATCTTACCCCCACTAAGGGTTGCTAAAAGCTCCTCTAAACGTAGTAAGGGGTAACTGTCTGTTTCAAGTGCCTGGTTAACAGACACCTTATAATCGCCACACAGGCGAAGTGATTTATCCTTCTTTTCCACCGGCACTATCGGTGCTGCCCACTCACTGTGCTTAACTGGAGATATAATGTTAGCTTCCTCCAGCCTTTTTAGCTCCTTTTCAACTCTTTCTTTCATTGCAAATGGGAGGGGCCTGTGTTTGCAAAATCTAGGAGGTACATCAGCTCTAACTATGATTGAGGCTTTAATGTCTTTGAGTGTCCCTAACTCCTTATTAAACACCTCTGAATATTTACTGAGCATCTCCTCAAGTGAGGTACACTTGGGCTCATTTAAATACTTAATCTCCGCCCAGTTCAGCCTGATGTGCTTTAACCAATCTCTACCACACAATGTGGCTCCATGTCCTTTGACAACAATCAGTGGCAAAACTGCTGACTGCCCCTGATAACACGCTGTTGCTGTGATTTGCCCCAAAAACAGGGATGTGACCTCCATTGTAAGCCTTAAGTTTAACCTTAGCTCTTTCTAGTGGCATGTGTGAAAACTGCCTCCTGTATATCACCTCTGACATGACACTTCTTCTGGCCCCGGTATCAATTTCCATTTCTAAATCTACATCATTGAATGAAAATGTTGCTTTATATGTATCAGCATCCTCACTTGTAACAGTTAACACCCTGAACATTTCAATGTCTGAATCAGCTTCAGCTGTCACATATTTAGTACTAGTAGTGTTTTTTCTTTGTTGACCAGTCTCTCTTGGTTTAATGCGCTCTGCACTCGCCTTTGAACGGCATGCTTTTTTAATGTGCCCAATCTTCCCACAATTATGGCATTTCGTGTCTTTAAAATGGCACTCCGTGGCGTGATGATTTTTCCCTTTACACCGGTAGCAGCTCCCGGCTTCCTGCAGCTTCACCTTGTGGACTCTGGCACTGGTAGCTCCCGCCGTCTCGCTCTCCATCCCTCTCAACTGATGTGCATCCCTGTCAGCTGTCTCCATGTTGAGGAAGATCTTACACGCCTTGGCAAACGTGAGATCAGTTTCCGAGAGTACTCTCCTCTGGCAGGCTTCATTCCGCATTCCACTGACGAACCGATCTCGTAGTGATGATGCGTCCAGGTTTGCGCTGAATTCACAGTTGGCTGCACACTGCTTCAACTCCGCCACGTATTGCGCAACAAGCTGGTTAGCTTTTTGATTGCACCGGTTGAAACGGAATCTCTCTGCTACCAGCAACGGCTTCGGCTCAAAGTGTCCCTTTAACACAGTCACGATCTCATCAAACGTTTTGTCTTTTGGCTTGTCGGGCTGCACTAAGTTCCTCAAAAGTCCGTATGTGGATGCGCCCATTACACTCAGCAGCGTAGCCACTTGCTTTGTTTCCGCTACGTCGTTAGCTTCAAAAAACTGTTCGAGCCGCTCCACATACGCCGACCACGGTTCTTTGTCCGGCTTAAACTCTCCTATTACTCCAAACAGGGCCATTGTACTCACTAGTACCGACACCATGTGTCTCTCCTTCCCCGTTAGGAAAAAATGAAAAATGAATTGATCCTCGTCGCCAAATGATGTTTTTTATATTGTTTTATATAGACTGAGGAGACCGACACTGACAAGCTGCTTACTTCTTGTTTATTCTCCAACAACTGGTTACCATAACAACTGGTTTCCATGACACGCACAAATGCACAAACCACACCTAGAACCAGATAACCTAGATTCAACATAAACAGGTTCTATTCTGTGTGTGGTCAATACACCACAGATGGCATGAAGAGAGGCCATTACTGTGCAGACCGACAGTCGGCAAAGCAGCAAAATGATCTGCAGCTACTCTTGTAAGTGCCTTTTGTGTTGTGAGACACTTTTCAGCAAAGCTCAAGGTTCAAAACTTCAGGAAGCAGCTCCCCTCTTTCCATGAGCTGAGGATCATCGGACCTTTACTAAACTGAGTTTACATGTGCACAACTTTTCTGACATTGTGATTGGTGGAGTGTGCATGTGTGAGTGTGAAACCTGGATCAGGGTTCACTGATTAAAATCAAGATCTTCTGGCATTCACGGACTGAATCAGAACCTTCTCTTTGCATCACTCGTGCAGCACATTTCTGGCACCTCCATTATCTCGTCTGGATTGGTCACCACTGTTCCAGCCTGAGCTGTGCTCTGAGGTAATGGACGGAGTCATCGTAGCTCTGCAGGGTCTCTGCTGTTTTTCCTCCTTCTTCAGGCTCCCTCCTGATTAGTTGTCTCCATCACCCTGGTGTCGGGTCCAGTTCGATCAGCTTCAGATTCAGAGTCAAGGTGTCAGATCGCAGCAGCTCCTCCCTGACTCACCGTCCCCAAATCCCCGTCGACTGTGTTTTCCTTCAGGCAGATGTTTCTCATTTGTGTGTTACAAAGAAATGGAATAAATAAGCAGCAGCTTTTTCTAACTGTTATAGTCTCACACACAGACCCAACATTTATTAGATTGATCATTACATTATTCCTATAATTATGCTCCTATAAAGGAGATTAGATTATAGTTATGTGCATGTAGCGTCAGCAGGATTTATTCAACCCCTGGTGGTTGATATGATATATATATATATTTTAAGAACAGCTGTTCAGATCCAGTTAAGTTTCAGCTGCAGTTTAAGCCATTGGTAATAATAACAGTGTCGTAGATTTTAACACTGGTTTCACATCTAAACATAAGAAAAGCCACAACTAAGCTTCAATGTTTGTCAGTTTACATTTTACATGAAAGTGACGTTACAGCAAACTGAGAAGTCAACCAATGGATGAAATAAATCAACAGATTAGTCAACTACCAGAATAATCAAAAAACAGAAAAAGCTCATAACTAGAAAAGCACTCGTAGAGCGCAGACCTCCGCCAAGTGCAACAATTCCCCCATATAGCGATTTACAGATTGCGATAAATCTGCGATCAGATCTGGATCAGCCTTTGAAATTTAATAGAGGTTCCCATTGTCAATCCCTGAGTCAAATTTCATGAGTTTTGGGCAATAATTAACGGAGATATTGAGAAAACAAACTTTTCGGCCCCATTGATCGCAATGTTATAAAAAATTTGAAAGTGATTCAGAATCCAGGATTTCTTCCAGATCACAGCCAAAATGAAATCAGTTCTTCCTTTTCACATTTCTGACAACTCCTGTAAATTTCATCAAAATCCATCCATAACTTTTTGAGTTATCTTGAACACAGACAGACAGATAAACGCCGGTAAAAACATAACCTCCTTGGTGGAGGTAAAACTCAAAAACAGAAAAAGCTCATAATAACAGTGAGGAAGAGAAAAACAAACCTGACTGGTGTTGAAAATGCGAGCTGGTGGTCATGAAAATTGAGATAAAACATATCTATTTGTCTCATTTATTTATGTGAGAAACATCCCAATTTCCAAACTGCTGAAAGCAAATTAACATTTGATACAATTTTTTTTCACATTTATTTGTTTTGAGGCCAAAAAATGTATTGGAAATAATCAGGATTCAGCTCCAGCAGACCCAGTAGCAGACCCAGTGGCGGACCCCCTTGACTCTGAAAAGGAAGAAGCAGATCGAGTTAATGGATGATTTTCTTCTTCGTGGCAAAGTTATCAGGAGTTCAGCTTCCTCTGGAGAAGAGCTTCACCTGCGCTTAGTCAAACCAAGGCTCACACCTGGACGCTCATATGTGAAACATGGAGACTTAAATCCAACAACTAGTGTGCCTGAGGTGAAAGAGTAGCCAGCAGCAGGAAATGTGCATCTTTGTGTACCGCCTCATACAGAAAGCATACGTGCATAGCGTTGGATTTACCTCCTAAATCAGACAGATATGACAGAAAGAAAGAAGCCATCTACGGCCGACATGTCAGCTTTCACCCATCAAACACCTACAGTGCAGTCTTGAGTCTCGTATCCAGACAGTTTCTCAACCATTTGCTCCTCCATTCATGCAAATAAAACCTGGTAAACAACTGACAGGAAAGAAAAGACTCTAACGACCAGTGTTGGTCAAGTTACTTTAAAAAAGCAATTAGTTATAGTTACTAGTTACTTTCCCCAAAAAGTAATTGAATTAGTAACTGAATTACTCCTTCATAAAAGTAATTAGTTACCAGGGAAAGTAACTATTCCGTTGCTTTTTCTAAAGAAGCTCAAATATGTCAAAGATTTTCACAGGCCAGTAGCGTAGAGTAGAACAGCATAGACGGTACTTCATTAATGATTTTTAATATTTAGTTAAACAATAAAGTGCTTTCAACTCCTTGTACTGTAAATTCAGAAGGTCAAACTATCACAAAGCTACAGACAACAGGGACATACTGTAGGCCTACTTCAAGTATTTTCCTCAAAACAAAAAGTAAACCGTTTAACAATATACAGTCATGGAAAAAAATATCAGACGGCCCTTGTTTTTTTCAAATTCTTGTTCATTTTAATGCCTGGTACAACTAAAGGTACATTTGTTTAGACAAACATAACGATAACCACAAAAATAGCTCATAAGAGTTTTATTTAAGAGCTGATATTTTACCATTTTCCATGGTTTTCTTGATTATAACCTAAATCACTTAAGTTTTTACATCAATAGCTATGGCGCTGTACTGCCAAAAACACTGCTTTTATGCATTCAGTGTTTTCTTTTCTATCTGTTTTAGTCACATGACGTTTAGTGGTACCAGGTATTAAAATGAACAAGAAAGTGAAGAAAAAATGGTCTAATAATTTTTCAATGACTGTGCTTTTAAATTAGAACTGAAGAGAAAGATATGGACAAATCCAACATTAGCTCCTAAACATTTATTCATTCATCCAGATACTCTGAACGCTCTTCAACTTGTGTTGACTTCTGTTTAAAACAGCAGCTCTGTGAGAAAGTGAGCGCATGTGTGTCATTTCCTGACACTCATCCTAGCCATTAAACCAGTGATTGTATCTTAAAAGCAGCAGCTTTTCAAACTTCTCGTCCGACAGCTTGAGGTTAAAGTAGTATTTATATTTCCATCCCGAAAACGGCAGTTTTCCCTCGACAGACCGCTCCGAACTCACCATTCCTGCATCTGATTGGCTCACCATTAAATTGTACTCTAGCTTTAGCTAATCACCATCACTTATGCGTCTGTCAGCCCTTCCTCCCCCTCACCAAAGAACTTCAATCAGAAAAAGGAAAAATAAATCTTTTATTTGGAGCTCCTGTGGTTGAGTGAGTCAGGTCGGATAACCACAATCAGATATATCAGTGCATAGCAACGCGCCACATTTTACTGTCGGTAACAGTAACAGCGTTGTAACGCTTGAAATAGTCATTAGTTAGATTACCCATTACTGGGAAAAAATAATGGCATTAATAACGCCGCTATTTTTAACGCCGTTATTCCCAACACTGCTAACGACTCAGGAGGGGTGACATATCGAAACTATCACCACCCCTCACCCTCCCAGTCCCAGTCTATTTGAAGAGATGACGCCTTTTGGATGAAAGATGTTTTTTATGAACACAACAACAACAACACCAAAGTCAGGTCTTTGAGGTGGGCCAGGCCTCTATATGTGAAAACTGAACAGCACATAAAAGACTGTTGGGTTTGTGTTCAGTTGAAGCCCTGAAATCTCGGTATAAAGCAAACATTACATTAATACACACAGAAGCAATATATAAGTGGATGATTTCACATGTAATGAGCTGGTTGAGCATCTATGAATATTTCAGGAAACGTCTGCATGAACACATCTTTTCATGGTGAACTGACAGCGGCATCATTTTGGACCGACGATAACAGGACCGCAAACAACACGGACCTTCATTTTACAAACAGAACCCAAACGCAGTGGATGGATATTGTCTCATTTAGCTTTCAGATAAAGTATTTGCATCCCCCACCTCGGCAGACAGCTTCTCCCAGATTTACAGTTACTGGATCACTGCTGGGAAACAGGGGACACCAAAAAAAAAACAATTTAATTTCAGAATTGTAGATTGTTCGACATCATTGCCACAGTTCTTTCAGTAATAAAATAGATATTTTGATGTAGTAATAAAGGTAAAGCCATTTCGTTGTGCCCCGCTGTGATCTGAGAAACACACGGAGGTGGAATGACTTTACGTTTAGTTCCTCCGCGGTCATACTAATGTTATTAGGTACGTTGTAAGGTAGTACCAGAGAAGTAATGGGGCTGAAATGAGTACGAGGATGGGTGACGACTCGGTGCAGAGGGGGCACGAAATGTTTTCTTCTCCCTGAGGGGGGGGGTTGCAGCAGAAGCACTAAGAAGAACTTGTTTGAGGCACCTAAAGGCCGATACCGATAACCGATAACACACACATATACCTAAGATCATTACATCAATACTATGAACAAAATCAAAAATAGTTTTGACTTTTTAAATGAACAGATATTTATTTTTTCCAATGAAAAACTATTGGCAACATTTTTGTAACGCTATCAAACAAACCTATTTGATATCTCATATTAAACGTGGGGTTGGTGTTCTTTGAAAAAACGGTTCCAGCAATCCAACTCAAGTGAGATTTTAAAAATATACACTCCCTCCTTCCAAAGGCTCTGCCTCCTCCTCTTCAGCCCACCCCTCGAAACCACGCCTTCACACGATTCACGACTACATGAACCGCAGGGAGGGAGGGGGGGGGAGTGCATTGATATTTGATGGACGTATTAGGCAGCCAATGAAAATAATGATGATCACTATCTTGATTGGTCAGAGTTTTTCTCTGATTATACCCTCTAGACTGGACCAAAACATTTCGTTTTTTTTGCAAACATTTTATTTCAGTGGGTGCAATGGGAATGTCAAAAGGTTTTCAGGCAATATTGTAAAAAGTGCTGCAAAAAAAGAACACCTACCCAACCTTTAACTTAAATAAGGTTCATTACTGATTGATATAAAAAAAATAAAGGTTCCTTGAACTGATGGAGATACATGCATCAAGATTACAAACTGAAAAAGATTAACATTTAAAGGATTTTGACTTGTGGTTCCATTTAAATTAATACCTTTAAAGTAAATGAAGTTCAGTAGTTTTTATTTTTTATTTTTTAATCTCATGGAAGCTTTAGATGAGAGGAATGTGGGAGAGGAGAGGGGAGGGGAGACTGTTGCTGGCTTGTGCATGTTAGCATTAGCTTCCATTAGCTCACACTAGCACGATTTCAAAACTCCATGGAAGCGATTGTTATGTTGTAGGTGGCCAATCGGGTTTTACGTATTTAAGCTTGTGCTTTCCTCCTCGTAGAATTCGTCACAAATACAATAACAGCAAATAACCAGCTAACTATCTTCTTCTGAAACTTTAACGAAGTTCTACACAATTGCCACCATGTTTTGTTTTCTTTTTCTGCATTCAAGGTGTAACGTAAATTCCTCCGTTCCCTCGTTTGCTAGTCGTTCTTTCAGCCTTATCTATTTTTTCTATTTTTATGTGTAACATGAGGGGAAATACTGCGAACATCAATTCAAGTCAGCGACTACCAAAATTATGACCGAGTTAACAAGGGGTATTCTTGATTTTCCTTATTGAGTAATCGTTTTTCTGATTATGCCGACGTCACTTGAACTTAACATTCACTGCCGGTCATTCAAGGCTCAGAGGGAGCAAGGCACTGCTGTGTTGACAGAAACATATATGTTATCGGGGCTATTCATCATGATATCAGAGTTATTGGGATGACGTCATAATTTCCTGTTATCAGCCCGATAGTTATCGTGCACCCCTAAAAATGATAATTTCCTTATAGTGGTGCATTTCTTCAGTAATAGACAAATTAAAAATACACCGACAGTCGTAAATAGCTTGTTCAAAACTGCTCCATCTCAGATAATGTAAGTCAAGGACGTTTCAAATATAGCATCTCTGATATTCCTGGATGACAATCTATGTTTGCATTGACAGAAGACAAAATCTCTAAAACCTCTGTAAAGAGGTGCTTCCTCACAGTCTCCAGCTGAGGCTTCTAAAATGTTAAGTTCAATCAGAGGAGGATGTTTAGAAACGGTTTTATTCACTAAATCATCAGGGGAGATGAAAAGGCTGAAGAGTCTAACGTTTTTCTCACAGTCACGATAATACTCTTGAAGATGTATCTCTCTTCTATCCCGTAAATGATCTTGCGGTTTTGCCGTTTCCCAGGAGGTCCTACCTTCGAGGAGCAGAACGATTCATCCACAGTCAAGCCTCTCAGAGCTTCTCCCACTTAATTAGGGCCTTTTCTTTATTTCCCATTTATAATGAAATATATCGTAGAAAGAGCTGAACCAACTCCTGTGCACAAACTTTCTGAACTGCATATCAATTGAGTCAAAAGTTTGGAATCACAAACTCGTTGAAAATTAACGGGTACATGTTCGAGCCTTTCACGAGTATGAACAGAGCATTATACTGTATGTCCACATTCATTTACATCCCTGAATGTTAGGCTGTTCACCAACTTCAGCTGCATCATCATCATTCCAGTACTCCTCCAACATTCATGAAGAGAGAAAGGTGTCATTTCTCCTGACCACAATGATAGTGCTGTAGCTGTCTTTACTTTTCACCTTCAAGCAAACTCGAGAAGATCCAGAAGAAGGTTTCAGTTTTGGTCTGCATAGGTTTTTTTTGGACAGCTGAATTACTGTCCTTGGCATCAAACAACTAGCTTTCACTTGAGCGATATTATACTTGGAGTGAATTTGACTTCTGACTTTTTTTGTAAATACAGAGGTGCCTCTACTGATGAACGTCTCTATATATGAAATTTTCAGGTTATGAAACGCCTCAACGGGAAAATATTGCCTCTAGTTACGAAAGAAATTTCAGGATACGAAAGGCAAAAATACAGAAAGTAGGGCTGTCAATTTCCTAAAATAATAAATCAGATTAATCGCATGACTGTCAATAGTTAATCATGATTAATCACAAATTAATCGCATATTTTTATCTGTTCTAAATCTACCTTATACAGATCTTTCTCAAGTTGTATTACTCTTATTAATATGAGTCCTGACTAGAACCAGGAAATATGACCATATTAGTCCAGTCCTGAGGTCTCTGGCTTCCTGTCACTCAGATAATAGACTTTAAAACAGCTCTACTTGTGTTCAAGTCTCTTCATGGCCCCAAAGTCCATCTCTGACATGTTAGATCCATATGAACCAACCTGGACTCTGAGAACCTCAGGTAGTGGTCTCCTGCTGGTGTCCAGAGTCAAGACTAAACAAGGTGAAGCTGCATTTCAGTTTTATCCTCCTAAAATCTGGACCAGTCTTCCAGAAGATGTGAGACAGACCTGAACTCTGACAATGTTCAGATCCAGACTGAAAACAGTTCTGTTTAGATGTGAAGATGATGACTGGAAGGATTTTATCTGCACTCTTCATTTTTAATTTAATTAATTAATTTTTTTTTTATTAATTAATTTCATTTATTATTGATTATTTTTATGCTTGTATGGAATGATTCTATTTGCCTTCTTGTGATTTTATGCATCTGTAAAGCACTTTGAATTGCCTTGTGTACGAATTGTGTTCTACAAAGTTGCCTTGCCTAATATGAGAGAGTACACAAATGCTTGCCTTATGCAAAACAAATGCATGTTTATTTATTGCTACAATACCAAATCCATTATATATTATATATATATATACTCAATATTTTCTCTTATGTTCTTCATACAAAATATTTTCGTGGTTTGCTTCAAAACGGGGGGGGGGGGGGGGCTCTCTGCATCAGCGCTCTGATTAGCCGACAAGTGATATTTCAGTAGTCGGGAGGGACTCCGGTGGTAATTAAATTCACATCGACAGCAAACACAAACAACATTTATCTTGTGGAGTTAGCCATCAGGCAAGGTTTTGAAGCTGAACTTACCATTCAAAATAGTATCTTTTGTATCCACGGTTTGTTTACGTCTGTCTGCGGCATGGCCGTTGACGTCAGTGCATGGCTTCCTGTTTTGACAAACTACGGAGGACTACAACTACGGCGGGGCCCGAGGCTCATTAAACCTACTCTCCTCTCTACTATTGTACATCAACGGCCAGGCTAAGTCTCGCGTTAATCCGCGTTAAAAAAATTAGTTGCGTTAAAATTATTTTGCGTTAATCACGCGTTAACGCGTTAACTTTGACAGCCCTAACAGAAAGCGCTGCTACTCACAGCTCCCAGAGTTTAACAAATGCAAACATACTTGTAGCTGCTCTGTATCTCGGTTTGAAAGTGGTGCGTCCGAGCTGCTCTGCCATTGGCTATCACTTAGGATCTTCTTGGCATCCCATTGGCTAGGAGGGCCCCTTGTCTGTATGAGTGTAACCCAGCAACCCAGGTAAACAAACAATTTTTACCTCCGCCAAGGAGGTTATGTTTTTGTCGGCGTTTATCTGTCTGTCGGTGTTCAAGATAACTCAAAAAGTTATGGATGGATTTTGATGAAATTTTCAGGAGTTGTCAGAAATGTGAAAAGGAAGAACTGATTTCATTTTGGGTGTGATCTGAAAGAAATCCTGGATTCTGGATCACTTTCAAATTTTTGATAATTGTTGCGCTTGTTGGAGGTCTGCGCTCTCCGAGTGCTTTTCTAGTTCTAACATCTATTTCTTACAGGTTTTTATGTCATTTCATGTATTATTTAGAATTTATAAAAAAAAAAAAAATGTTTGAATTTTGGGGGTCTTGGAATGGATTAGGACATTTACATGGAAAACACGTCTCTACTTACGAAAGTTTCAGGTTACAAAACTGAACCATTAATTTCGTAAGTAGAGGTACCACTGTATTTTATAGCTTGCAGGGCAGCATGGTGGCCTGGTGGTCAAGGTTCCTGGTTCGGACCTCAGCAGGGGTCTTTCTGTGTTTGCGTGGGTTTCCTCCAGGTACTGCGGCTTCCTTCCACTGTCCAAAGACGACTTGGTGGTTCTAAATTGCTTGTAGGAGTGATTGTGAGTGTTCCTGGTTGTGTTGTTTGTCTGTGGCCCTGCGATGGACTGGCGACTGATCCAGGGTCTGGAGAGAGCTGCGATAGACTTCAGAAGATCCCCATGACCCTGCATAGGATTAAGCAGGTATAGATGATGGATAGATGGATGTATGGCTTGTTGCACTAACAAACCATTGTGATGAGCTCACGGTTGGCCTGGAGGGTTCCCGGGTTGAACGTGGCTCGACCGTAGTGCCGACAAGAATATATATCATCATCATGGTAAAAAAAAGCGTTACATGAATAATATTTAACTTAATTCTCCTCCTTCCATAAACTGTGGTTGTTGCAATGGTGGCCATTTTGATAGAGAAAAAGGTAAAGTTCCCAGCATGCAAACCCATCACATGGCACATCACTGGAAAGCTCAGCATGTCCTCTACAGAATACTATAGGACTTGACTGGGTAAGTCCAAAATATTAAGGGAGAAACAGGTAAATTAATGGGCCGGGTCTCAAGAGGGTAAATCTCCTTTCTGTTTTTTTTTTTTTTTACATTTTACAGAATTGCAACCTTTTCAGTATTGGGATATTACGTGAAGATAATTTCCAAGCACTGAGTCAAAGAATCATCACATAAATTATTGAGAATAGCTTCCATAAAACTCGGTCGTCCATGCAGACATAAATTGTGCCATTAAGGAATGAGTCCATGATGTGATAAAGCTTCCATGCAGTGAGTATTTGAGGATGTGGTGTTTAGACAGATTTACGAGCCAAGTGGTCAAAGATCATTAGCATTCCCTCTACATGTAAGTCAATTACATTACCCTGACCTTTGTCAGACCAGTGTCTGAATCAATCACCAACTACCAGAGCCCTCGAGCTCACACTTAAGGAGAAATACTATTTCAATCCTAATTTAGCTCAATTCAATCCGGTTTAATGTAACTGATGTATTGTCCTTAACAAGAAAAACTTCAAACAAAACCAAACTCAAAAGGATGGTTATCTACCTCTGTGATGGGGGGAGAGCAGAGAGAGTAAATGATACTAACTGAAGATCCTAGATAAATCCTTTTTTTTTTTTTTAATATTTCTGCTTAAAAACAATGATACATCCTCAAAAAACATAACAGATACTGAATGCTCAGTTAAGTGTATGCTTGAGCTAAAGAAGCTTGCAAGTTGCTTCAACACTGACTGCGAGATGAGTGGTGGTCCTGCCTACTTCTACTGGAATAACTGGAAAACATAACGGGGGACGTATGTTCACCCCACTGTGGGCTCGCCCCCTGCAGGAGGGACCATATGGTTCAGGTGCATTGTGTTTTGGGTGGCACCCAAAAGCATCGGTCTTGGAGTGATGACCATGGACTGCCAGATAAATACATGGCATGTCACGTCTTAGGTGGGGAAGGAACCTGAGCTTGTTGAGGAAAGTATGGAACTGACAGGAGGATTGGTGTGACTTGAGCAGTGGTGTGGACTTTGTACCAGATTGTACCGGTGAGAACAGAGTTGAGCCAAAAGGCAATGCTCTATGTTTATTGATCAATCCTACCCTCACAGTCTCCAATGTTTCCCTGCCAAACATACCTGACTCACTGGGTTCATAAATCTGTTAACATTATTTGAATCAGGTGTGCTGAAGCAGCAAACACCTAAAACATGCTGGACAGCAGTAGCTAACTGAAGTAAAAAAAAACAGCCTCCAAATAGCAGGTTAGCGAAACTGAAGATAACTGGAGATTCCTCCGGGCATCTATTGAGTGTGCCTCGGTGGTCATCTTGTCTCCCATCTTACTTTGCAAAAATCAAATAGATTGAGATTGAAAAGGGAAAAAAATAACAAATAGTAATCATAAGTAAGAAAAAGTAAATGGCAGTTTTAAAAAGGTAAAAATAAATAAATAAATTTACCAGTTCTGTGGCAGTTACCAGAGGTTAGCAAGGAAATTGGAGATCAGTTCTGAAGTCTATTGAGTGTACCTTGGCAGCGATCATGTTTCCCACCATGCTTAGCAAAAATCAAAAATCTTGGGTTCCAAAGCTGGAAGTTAATAAAGCTGATTAAAAAAAGTTCCAAAATCGCAGTTGTAAAATTTAAAAAGAAAAAGAACACTTATATAGGTTAGTTGGGGTTCCAGTAAGATCAAGACATAAACTGGACTGGGCTAAAAAGTACATCCATCCATCCATTTTCTATACCCGTTTCATCCTTGAAGGGTCACGGGGATCTGCTGGAGCCTATGCCAGCCATCTACGGCCGAAAGGCAGGGGCACACCCTGGACAGGTCACCAGTCCATCGCAGGGCCACACATACAGACAAACAACCATTCACACTCACATTCATGCCTACGGGCAATTTAGAATTATCAATTAACCTGACATGCATGTCTTTGGACTGTGGGAGGAAGCCGGAGTACCCGGAGGAAACCCACGCAAGCACGAGGAGAACATGCAAACTCCACACAGAAAGGCCCCGAGGTTCAATCTTTTCCCTAACAACCATTCACACTCACATTCACTCCTACGGGCAATTTAGAATTATCAATTAACCTGACATGCATGTCTTTGGACTGTGGGAGGAAGCCGGAGTACCCGGAGGAAACCCACGCAAGCACGAGGAGAACATGCAAACTCCACACAGAAAGGCCCCGAGGTTCAATCTTTTCCCTAACAACCATTCACACTCACATTCACTCCTACGGGCAATTTAGAATTATCAATTAACCTGACATGCATGTCTTTGGACTGTGGGAGGAAACCGGAGTACCCGGAGGAAACCCACGCAAGCACGGGGAGAACATGCAAACTCCACACAGAAAGGCCCCAAGGTTCAATCCAGGACCCCCCCCTGCCGAGGTTCGAACCAGGAACCTTCTAGCTGTGAGGCAACAGTGCTAACCACTAAGCCACCATGCTGCCCTAAAAGGTACAATAAACAATAAAGAAAATCCCATAACAATAAACAAAATAAAAACAGATAAAGCTACAAAAAATGTTACTGAAAAAAAAAAAACTTTAAAAAGAAAGATTTACAAAAAGGTTACTGTAAAACACACCAAAAACTAATACTACTACCAACAATAATAAAAACAATCATAATGGCATATTGATTTATTTATAAAATTACATAGAAGATCTATTTAATTCCAGGTCAAACATGGAGATGGATCTTGAATTTGCTCTTAAAACCATCAAAGAACTGCTTGTCCCCAGGTCCTAAAGACAGTTGCTTCTTAGTAAGGAAACATAGGTCATAATAGTCAAAGAAGGGTTTTCATTCTTAGTTTGGCAGAACAGAGCATTAGAGTAATCAGTTCTACACGTGATAAAGCTTGCAAATGTGTCTCTGTGTTGACTTGAGAAAGAGAGAGAGTAATGGTCAGACTCTGGCAATGTTCTTAAGATGATGAAAACCCAATGTTTCTAATGTAATGAAGTTCAATACTTTGATGTTTAACTAGTGGCTTCCTCCAGTTATTCCAGGCAAAGTACTCAGGATCACCACTCAAGTAGCCATGTAAACACCCCAAGGTCGATAGCAACATAATTAAGAGATCGTCAATGAGACTGCAAAGTTAAAGGGTTTGTTATAAAAGAAGGTCTGAATCCTAACTTTAAATGTCAAGAGGGACTCTGACTCCTGGACCGAGGCTGGAAGTTAATTCCATATTAGAGGAGCCTGACAGGTAAAGTGTTACGGTTTAGGGTTAGGACCCAAAACACAGGAGGATGGGAGGCAGTAAATTCCAACAAAAAAGTGCTTTATGTCCAAAACAAGAACAAAAAATGTAACTATATAATGCACAAAGCCGAGAGACAGCAGGGCAGGAACACAAGGGAAAACCAGAGCCAGGAATACAGGTGGAGCGACGACAAACCCAACAGAGAAATCAACAGACCAACCAGTAAAGAAGAGGGGAAAAGACAAGACTTAAATAACCCAAAGAACTAACATGACGCAAACAATCAGGCAGATGAACAACAGGAAGTAAACTAAAACACAAAAAGGAAAAGACAAACCTTCAAAGTAAAGCAGGAAGTAAAGTTAACTCAAGAAAAGAAAAGCAGACCAGACCAAGGGAACAAAGAAGAGAACCTAGAAAACATGACATGTCCAACCCTAACCATGACATAAAGGCTCTGCCACCCTTTCTAGACCTACACACTCTTAAATTTTTTAATTCAGTACTTTTAGTACTCTTTCTCAAAAATTTTGGAAATGAAGTAAAGGTTGGAAGTAGGTCTGTAGCTGGCTACAACATCAGGATCTAAGGGCATCTTTTTAAGGAGAGCTTTAATTACTGCAATCCTAAAAGCCCTTGGAACATATCCACTTAAAAGGGATGTATTGACAAGATCCAAGGTTACAAAACCAATTATGGGAAGACTTTCTTTTAAAAGCTTAGAAGGAGTAGGGTCCAGTAAACATGTAGATGGCTCTGAGTGAGATGCAACTGAGGTTAATTCACAAATATCAACAGGACAGAAGAAGTCTAGATCAGAACCAGGTGATACATTTGATGCTATGCTGTCTCAGGTGAACTCCAAGGCTTGTAGAAGATTATTTATTTGGTCTGTAGTATTTAATATTTTATTAATAAAGAAGGTCAGAAATTCATCACCAGTCAAATGTGATGAAAAAGTGATGCATGGCTCCGTGAAATTTGAGGTTATTCTTATTTTCTCTAATGAATAGTACATTTTTCTATCTTCGCAAATAGCTTTTCCCTAAAATATTTGCATTAGCAGACAATCTTTCCAAGATAAATGGAATTCTTTTAAATTAGTAGAGCGCCACTTTTTTTTTCCAGCCTTCTGCATTTCTGTTTAAGACTCTGCAGCTCTGCATATTACCAGAGCCCAAATCTTCTAGGATTAACTACCTTCCTTTTCAGTGTGGCAACAGAATCCATGGTTAAACACGGGAGCTCAGTAGAACCATCGACAAGGCCATCAATGCTTTCAGTGAAGGATTTCATTGCATCTTCCACCTCTCTAATGTATGTGATGCTTTCCTACATTTGCACAAATCACAGACTGTCTCGATAAATTTGGACACATTTAATGCATTTGTTCTAGAATAGTGCCACTCAGAGTGCCAGCTTGTCGCAGCATCTCCACTTGCATTGATTTTTGAATTGTTTTCGAGCTTAGTTCAGTTTTAAACTATTTTTACACTCACGGTCTTGTCCCAGTTGGACTGAAACACCTGTCAAGAGAGGTGTCCAGAGGGCATCCTAACCCCAATACCCAAATCACCTCAACTGGCTCCACTTGATGTGAAGGAGCAGCAGCTCTACTCTGAGTCTCTCTGGAATGACTGAACTTCTCACTCTCTCTCTAAAGGAGAGTCCAGCCACCCTACGGAGAAAACTCATTTCAACCGCTTGTATCCACAATCCCATTCTTTTCATTCTGGACAGCCCGTAGCAACGGGAGTATCCCATACTTCTGGAGTACCCCCTACAGGACACCCCGAGGGACACGGTCAAATGTCTTCTCCAAATCCACAAAACACATACTCAAACACATCTGGGTCTAGACCTGGTCCAGTGTTCCAGGACTGGGACAGAACCCACAATGATGGGACTCTCTTCTCCAGCACCCCTGCATTGACCTGACCAGGGAGGTTGAGGAGCGTGATTTCCCTATAACCCTGCAGTCCCCCTTCTTAAAAGGGGACCCACTACACCAGTTTGCCAATCCAGAGGTACTGCCCCCGATTTCCACACAACATTGCAGAGACGTGCCAATCAAGACAGTTCAACAACATCCAGAGCCTTAAGGAGAGCTTCTTAACTACCTCGGTGACTTCAGCTCCAGTGGTGGTCGAATCCACCCCAAAGTCCACAGGCTCAGCATCCTCTATGGAAGACGTGTTGGTGGGATTGAGAAGGTCAGACAACCCCCATTCTAGAATAAAATATCCTATATTCGGGCAATACCATACTTCTAAAATCTTCATTAATATCTAGAATCCCGATTCCGTCAGAGTGGACTAAAAAATCAGACGCCTGGCATGGACGCTTCTCCCTGCTGCTCCGGGGACTTATCCCTGCTACCCTGGAAGCTGGACGCTGGACGCTCCAGTTTGTGCCTGGTTTATGGTGATCTGCGGTCGGATGTCTACATACTGTCTGCAGGGGGCGGATCGGTCCTCTTGCGGCTGGTGGAGACCTGCCGCCGCTGACATGGATGGTGTCGCTGGACGCTGGTTCGGGAAAGCTAAGCTAAGTAGCCCTGAACTGCTACCCGCGGCAACCACCGCCACTGGATCCGGGCTGCAGCATCACTGAGCCGGGACGGGAGCCCCCGACGTAGCAGCGGCGGCATGCTGCCCCCGTCCAGCAGTCTACACGCCGGATGGGTCAACTGACCTGGCAGGGGCCGTCTGGTGACCTGGTGGGGCCCAGCACCGCCGGGGGAGACGACAACGGCCTGGTCCGGTCCGCATGATGAACAGTCGCTTGCAGGACTGAAGGAGCTCGGTCTTCCCAGAGGAGACGGTTTGGTTCATCTGTGTTTCCTCCTCTGACCTGGAGATATCTCACTTGTCATCATTATGGAGATATACTGGTTCTAACGGCTGTTAACTGTTTTAACGGATGTTATCTGGAGTTAGCACTCGGACCACGGGACCTGGCATGAAAAGGAACGCTGGACACTAGCAGCTCCCCTAGTACACCAGATTTTTCCTCGTGTACTGAAACTTGAATTTCCCCCTTAGGGGATTAATAAAGTATTTTTGAATTTGAATTGAATTGAATCGAAATACCAGCAGTGAGACATTTAAAGACAAGACAATTAAAGAGACACGACAGTGAGGGTGTGGTGTGTGATGGGTTGTGTGTCCACACATGTGCCGATACATACACCTGTACATGCACATATGCACACACATGTCCATGCCCATACACACTCACCCGTACTTACACATGCAAACACATGGGGGCACCTTTACACATACAGATATATGTATAAACATAAACATAATTACGCATTTCAACTTTACCATCTATACCATGAAACAATGTGTAATATATATTATAAAAGAATGAGAATTTTTATTGTTAGCAATGTTTATGTATGAATAAAAATATGCTTTTAAATACCTAAAGACAGAATTTTACAAAAATGTACATATGTATTTGTAATTCTATGCATGCATGCATCTATATATACAAGCAGACACATATCTAGATAGACATCTCTATTATGATTATTAGACTATAAATGTTAGTAAAGAAAGGTTATTTTTGAGCTGTGGTTATGAAAACCATATTAAAAATGATTATGTCAATAATACCTATTATTACTACTATTAAAAGTGACCAAAAGTGCCAAAGAAATTGTCACCAATGTTACCATCACCGCCATCCTGGCAAGACAACGCCAGCTAACTCCCCCCACCCCATACCAGACTGGCCCTAGAGGAACCGAAGGTCCAGGGGCAAACACCCCCAGGGCATACGTCCACCAACAGGGGGGCCAGGTAACGGCACCTAGGAGGCCAGAACCACCAAAAAGGCCCCTCCCCCTCCCCCCTGTCTGTCTCTAACAGTTAGTAAAAGGGACCGAACCAGAACAAGACTTCAGGTCCAGGTGGTGTCAGCCCCAGAGTTTTAAAAGCCTGTGCAGCAATTAATTTCCTTTGGGGGTAAATAAAGTGTTTTGAGTTGAGTTGAACTGAACTGATAAATGGGTAGAAAGGCCGTGCACTAACAGTGTACAGAAAATGAGATTTTAAATTGCCTGCATACGAGCTCTGGGTTCACTGTGGAACAAAATACTTGTGATCTACAGTTTACTGGAACTGTCTCTGCCACAATAAATGATGCCGGATAATGAATCAATCACGATCAAACTATGAGTGGCGTCAGGTGGAGGCAACAGCTGGGTGTCGGCACTCCGACAGTAATGCCGTGTCGGCCTGTGTACCCACCTGATGAAGCGTAATGTGATTGGTTGCTCTACGCACTGCTGTGCTATCAATCACGACGAGGTCAAGTGTTGGAGGCAGCAGAGTTTTGAACCTTAGGGTGCCTCCAGGGCTCTGATGAAATCTGAGCACAGCAAGAGTCTCCTTTCCCCCCCAGAGCTCCCGTCAGCACAGCTGTACTGCAGACGGTTCCCTCTGAACGAGCTAAACGCTGAGGCTTGTTTGTTGTTCTCAGAATAAAAAAAGAAAAACTTACACACATACACACATAGATACATACATTATATTATAGAGAAAGATAGATAGATATAGACAGTGTTGTAACTGAACGCGTTCATTGAATGAAAGTTCACGAACTAGTTCATATTTTGTGTGAACGTGAACGGAGCGTGCTTTCTTTCCCCTTCACCAGCGGGGGGCGTGAACGAGTTCATTTGGGCAGTTGTGAACGACGCTCTTTCAAAGTTCACGCACGGCCAAAACCGTTCCAGGTTTCCAGCGAACCCCATTTAAAATCCACCACAAACGAGCCTGATATGTATCTGAGGAAACCAATCAAACATGGCAACACGGCTGTCGCTGCTGTCACGCTAACAATTGTGTCATTAAACACAGCAAGTTTTTCCTCATATTTTTAATATACTGTAGAGCAGTGATTCTCAAAGTGTGGGCCGCGGCCCCCTGGTGGGCCGTCGTGGTACTGCAGGTGGGCCGTGAGAGGTCATTAAAATTAAACAAATATGTTTTTAAATCCTCAATCTTTTTTATTTTTTAAATGTGTTTTTAATTACTGTAAAATATTCATGACATGATTAAAAAAACATTAAGAAGTAATAAAACAAACCAGTTAAGTGTTATTCTACTGTCATCTTAACTTAATATGACAAGTGTCACCTTATTTGTTGACCCCTTACATTAATATCGGATCATGGTTCCTGGTCCTGTATGTTGATCACAGTTGTGATTAAAGGTTTCGGTGGGCTGCGGAAATTTTTCACATTTCAAATTGGGCCTTGGTATTCTGAAGTTTGGGAAAGGCTGCTGTAGAGAGAAGCTGAAAGGGAAATTACAGTTTTACATGGGCTGTTCCTTCAATGCTAATGTGAACCCTGGTTGGTTAAGGATTCAGAAATGGACCAATAGTTTTCGACAGTTAAAATGGATATAAAAATAATTGCCGTTTGTGGTGGGGTAGTATATGGGCAGTGGCAATCATTTTGACAAATAATTGCTCGCAGCAACATTAAAAAATAATTTTTAAAAATGAACTAAAAATGAACTATTTAGTTCATTTTTTGAAATGGTGAACTGAACTAGTTCATTTTAATTTATGTGAACTATGAACTGAACTAGTTCGTGTAGAAAGTGAACTTGCCCAACACTGGATATAGATACCGCCCCCCCTCAACCTTTCACTATCTTTTCCCTTGGACCATTACAGTTCCCAGGGTAGCTCAGCCTTGACAAATTTGAAAACTCTTACGAAGTCGAAGACATCAACTCTTTTTACATTGAAATGGTGACAGTAGAATAACAGATACAGATACGAGCTGCTGTTGTCAACCTGTCACGTGACATCAGCCACGGAGTGCAGCAGCAGAAAGACCAAACTGTTTCGTAGTTTCAAACAAACAAACACTTGACTTTAATGAAATTCATACACACATTTTGCAGCTGTCAGGGTAAATACCTCCAAGTCATTCTCTGAGTAAATACTCCACTAATGCATCCGCTGTATTTTTGGACTGCATCATCTGTTCTGTGGGAGTTGTCTGACTCCTATTTTTAAGAAATATTACAGTCAGCCTAGGGGTGGAGATTTTAAATGATATATGATCATATTTTAAAAAGGAAGTCATTCTGAAGCCTTTGTATAATGACCAATTAATTGCTTGATGTTATTTCCAGGGCTTGGTTGTTTATTTTGGCCAAAAGTGGAAGAGTACAGTATAAACCCGAGACATTTCATCTCGTCAGCCTCATTTCCTTTATTAATATGCATCCTTTTTTCAGGCCCTGCTACACAGTCCAAAAACAGTTGGCAAGATGGTACATTAGTGCTAGAAGGAGGCAAAAAATATTTATATAATGATGCTATTTCAGTTGATGTCAGCGAGTGGCTGTAATGATGTTTTGGTACAAAAGCAAGTATCCATGAAAGGCTAAGTCTCGGGGAGGATAAAAGATGAACAAATGGGGAGCGCTTAGCCAACAAATGTGTAAGAAAAATCATTGAAACGTTTTTTTTTTAAAACATTGTTGTTCGGGGAAAATGGGAAGAGATTTGGATTATTGATCCTTCTGTGGATAACATCTTTAAGTGATTCAGAGAATGTGGTGGAATTTAAGTGCATAAAGTTCAGGGGGCCAAGCCTGTCTGGACAAATCCTCAAAACCCAGATCTCTTCCACAATTGTCCAGGTATTTTAAAGTGAGAAATTTGAAAAGCACATGCTGCAGACATCATAAAGGCAAGGTTAAGGAGTAGCAGAGTACTGGCACCGACCGTCAGTCTTGACCTGTCCTACCATCAGTCTTGACATGTCCTACCGTCAGTCTTGACTTGTCTACCTTCAGTCTTGACCTTACCTCATTAGAAAATTGCGGGAGAATTTAGGAAAAGGTAAGAATATGAAGGTGACTGAATACTTAAGACGTGTTTGTAGAAAGAATAAGTCAAGATACCAAGTTAAATACTTTAATGTTTGCCAGAACTACAGCAAGCATTAAAGTGCACAAATTAATGTATATTGGCAAATAAAATAAAACTGATGAGGAAAAAGAAGCAAGAGTCAAATTCAACAATGGAACAGCTGTGTTCTTTTTTGATTTATAAATTTAAAAATGATGAAAAGATGCACAAAGATGAGAATAAAACTTTTTAAATGTAATTTGATCACATAATCAGTGGATTCTCAAATGTGGATCAAATGTGATCCACAACCAAAACAAAGAGTTATAGAAACCTGAAAGTTTTTAATTCTCAAAGACGCACACTAATAAGCCAAACAGAGATTGTTTAAGGGTTTTTGACAAAACTAGTGTTATGGTTTGAATGCGACCCCAAATGCACGACACAGAGAGAGAGTAGAGTTTATACCGGTACGAGACCGTGTTTATTGTAAAATCCAACAGACTGAAAAGTCACTGAAGGAGAAAGCAGTCACCAGCACAGAAGTGCTGAGTCTGGGCAACCCAGAACTGGGGGGATACGGAAGTCCTTTCTTCAGCCCCAGGAGAGAAGTCACTGGAAAAAAAACTCATACAGTTCAGTGAGGCAATCCACCCAGTACGTAGCCACACAGGAACCCACACGTAGTAAATCCAAACGATAGTATTCCAATGCAGGAGTAGTCATGAAGACGGTAATCCAAACAGGAGTAAATCCACAAGAAGTAAATCCACCAAGAAGCCAGCACGAAGAGAGTGAGGGCGAGTACTCACGGACAGGACACCAGGAGCTACACACGGGGAGGGAAGGCAAGAACTCGCAAGGAGCTCTGGAGCGATCCGGCATATATCCCTCACCAGTAACGAGGCCACGAGCAGCAAGTGCGTGATTAGGTGATGGAGATCAGGTGTGAGTAGGAGCGCGCCGCGCCCGCTCACGTCGCCGAGCACGCAGCTCCCTGGCCTGCGCGCTGGGACGTGCTGAGCGTGTCCTCCGGCTGCTCAGCCGGTGGAGTCACGACAACTAGACTGCTAATGTAGGAGTTGTGTAGGTGGAAAAACTTCCACTTACACACTTCCACCTGGAGTAAATGTTTAACGTTCCTGTAAAGTATTTTACAAATATATAAGAAATAAATCTTATTCATTAAACTGAGCACCAACACCCGCTGATGTTTCTTCATGACTTACAAGGCAAATGAACATCTGTAACTGCAGATTTTGGTCTTAATCTTCGGAGCGCCGATAGTCTCAGAAAGGCATGGGCTGTCAGGAGACAACGGTAGTCTCTTAATAAACGTACTTCTGAAATGTGAACAGTCGCAGCTGAAGTACTGCTCCAGTTCAAAGTCTGCTTCTTGACAAATACGTTCATAATCCCTGGATGGACCGTGAGACTTGTCAGTATCCTAAATTGCATCTTGTATCAATGAGCCAAAGTAACGGCATTTAAGTTTAGTTGGCAAGTTTTAGTCTGAACTACTGAGTACACAAGTCTAGGCTTGCCCTATTTAGAATTGAGAAACTTGAGAAAATTAAAGGAACTACCATTGAGCTGCTGACAGGACTGCTTTCATTCACTAGAGTGGCTATGATCCATAGTACCAGGAGAGGCGCAGCTTTGACACCCCATGGGACACAGGGGAAAGGAAGAAGACTGGGTGGCAAGAGTATTTCCTTCCTGCCGTCTGAACAGCCTGCCATCACTTC
This sequence comes from Hirundichthys speculiger, assembly GCA_018398805.1. Lineage (NCBI taxonomy): Eukaryota > Metazoa > Chordata > Actinopteri > Beloniformes > Exocoetidae > Hirundichthys > Hirundichthys speculiger. Next base: position 10,512 of record JAGFBZ010001337.1, on the reverse strand, counting down.
AACCTGAGTGGGAGAGCGGCACCAGCCTGGCTTCACCTAGTGGAGGCTTCTCCAGGTTGCTAAGCACAGCAGAAAGGTTCCTGGACTAGAAAGGCACTATATCTTAACCCACGGTTCATCAAGCACAACCCTCCAAACATCCAGACATCTGGATGTAACTGGGGTCTGGGTCATGTCTCACCGAAGGAGCTCCAGGAACCAACTTTCCTCACGAGCAACAGCAGATAAAAAGAATTACAGACCAGCAAGTCACACACAAGGATAAAACAGCAAATAAAGCTCAAAAGAAAATTAACCCTTTAACCGCTAAAGTCGCAATATTGCGACATGCAACGTATAAATATGAAGCTTATTACTTTTCACCAGGAGATGGCGGACGTGTGCCTGTAATCTGAGAACCATTTTTGGTGGTGGCGCTATTCAAAGTTTTAGCGTAAAATGAGTTTGAAAAACACCCTCCGGCACAAAGACGCGCGGCGCAGAAGTGGTAGAAATTCTGAGCGTTGCGAGAGCAGAACAGAGCAAAAGAGCGTTTTTTTTTTCATTTACTCACGATGTCAAGACGTCGGTTTACCATCCACAACGTACTTTGTCAGGTTCTGGCTAACTCTGATTCAGAGGAGGAAGACATGCAGTTGTCCAGTGAAGCAGAAACTGACATTAGTAGTGACGGCGAGTCCACGCACCATAGTCCACAATCAGCACAAAGTATAGCAGATGCTTCACCTCAGAGTGGCCTGGTTGAAAACATTCTGCGGTCACCAAGCAGGTCGAGGTGTCAGGAGGGTTTTAATCCCTCCATCCATTATCTATACCCGTTTCATCCTCCAAAGGGTCACGGGGATCTGCTGGAGCCTATCCCAGCCGTCTACGGGCGAAAGGCAGGGGTACACCCTGGACGGGTCGCCAGTCCATCGCAGGGCCAAAGGGGCTCATAACACAGCAAATATGGAAAAATATAGCAGGGTTGAAAATAACCGTGGTTGTCATGGCAACGCGGGAGAAGCCACGGGAAAAAAAAAACACACCACTAATGGCCACCGGAAATCACAGTGATGATGATGATGGTGGCTGAGAGTTCTTGAGAGAAGAGGAAGCGTATCGAAAGTGGAGCCTAAATTTTGATGAACCTGTTGGTTTTTACAGAGACGATCTGACAAATTCTGAGCCCATTGATTTCATCCCTTTTCCAAATGATGATTTCTGGAGCTTCATCACCAATCAAACAAATACAAAAGGCCACCAGTTCTTTGAAAGGGAAATACTGAAACCAAACTCCAGATTTCATGACTTGATAATGTGATTGTCCCTGAAATGAAAGCTTTCATTGTCCATGGGGGCTTGAGGAAAAATTGGGCAGGTGATGTCACAATAATCAAATTAGATGACAAATCTACTTCCATTTCAAATTTTGGTTCATACTGAAGATATTTCTTATTTACAGTATGCCTTTATCTCAATCCACTTCAAAGTTATAGCCTTTTGAAATCTTGATGTCAAAAGGGTTAAGACCAAACCATAACAAGAATAGAGTGAGACTGGAAATAAACTGAAAACATGACAGTTAATGGCATCCATCTGATGTGGTGGAGCTTCAGGCTGGTCTGTAGACCCAGTCAGGGACCAGTTATCATCTGGATCTGGTCTACTTGTGTCCCCACTCGGCGTCAAAGTCTTTTCTCAAAATTTTCAGTGTTCATGTGTCCTTTAAAGTTGCAAGAGCAAAAAATAATCACTGTAGTCAGTATAAAGTTAGTCACAGAGAGCTTTAGTCTTTAGTACATGAGTACAACAGAGTCCAAAAGCCCAAGTTATTCTGCAGAACAACTGATTTTTCTGACTTGTACATAATATTTCATACTTGTTTATTATGAAAGTGATCAGCTAAGGGGGATGTCTAATATTGGCCTTTATCTCTTCTAAGGGTGTCCTTTGGAAGATTCTTTTGGTGTCTCATCTACCCCTCCTACCGGGTTTCAATAGATGTCTTTTGTTAAACAGGTCGGTACTTTCCAGACACGTGTGCATTTCTGCCTGTTAGCAGTGGCTGATCGAGGTCGGGTTCAGTCCAAATGGTCAGACCCAGCATTAAATGCGAGACATTTGTCCACACATGCTCCCTCCTTTGCTCTGTATTTGCACACACATTCAGCAACATGAAACAGAGAGGGTGCAGCGTCTGAACAGGTCTGTAAGTGCATAGCAACAAATGCATCGGGTGTGAGGTTACTTCAGCCGGTTTCTACCACACACTGTGCTCTTTCAAGGTCTTCACAAGTTCAGGTTCATTGCAAGTTCATCGCCCTTTCTACACTTCATTGAGAAAAAGGAAAATAAGAGGAAAAATAAGAAAGAGGTTGGAAAATAGACTGTACACATCATTTTTTATTCCATGTTTAACACAAATCAGATGTTGCTTTGGGTTTTCAATTCAACTGTACATTTTGCAAAATAAAACAAATGAATATGGACAAAAATAATGGCACCATCAAGTTAATATGTTCTTGTCACAAGCTTCCCTGAAGCATTCAGTGGGTGCATTTCCATGAAAGTTTTGGCACCAAGCTTAGGCGTTGATGAAATTCAACATTGACGTGTCTGTTATGGCTCTTTTGCTACGAGCAGCCACACTTCCATTCCAGCTTTGGCACAAAACCTCACAATTTCGAAATAGAACTGTGGTGGTAAAGGACGTCATTTTCATCACATCCTTCCAACGTTAATGGTGCCGGGTGTCCAGGAGCTCAAATTTCTAACAGTTTGAGGGATTTATTATTGATTATTTCAACAGTTGATTCTAAACTTTCTGATGGCCTGTTCAACTTTTGATGAGTTATGCAGGGCGATAACTCTTCTTGTTGGCCTATTACATCAGCCCCCGGGGAGCCGGTTCCAACAGAAAAGTGAACATTTTGTGAAATACTCCCTTTTTGTTCTGCCAGAAAAACGAGGTCGTGAGTGTAAAAGATCTTTGTGATATATGGCATTTTCCCCTTTATGTGCATTTTCTATTCAGAATTGTAACTGTGAACAAACCGAACAAAGTGTCTCTGAAGTAAAATCAGGATTCATTAGGAGAACTTCAGAACAACGATTGTAACAGATCCCAGATTGACCACGGCGAGTGCTCACCTTCAGTGGGGCGGTGTCAAACATGTCTGAACTCATGGCTGGGCTCCAGTTTAGCTTCTGGCAAGCGCTGAGTCATTTTCAACCTTTCACACTTCAACTTGAGCATCAAACTGGAGCTACAAAAAGCCACATGAACATGGCAGTCTCTCCAGTATGGCGACATACTGTAGAAAACAACATCAACAGACCTCTAATTTAATTCAAGAAAAATGTATTACCTCTGTCAGTTACCTAGATAACTCAAAATGTTATGGATGGGTTTTGATGAAAATTTCAGGAGTTGTCAGAAATGTGAAAAGGAAGAACTGATTACATTTTGGGTGTGATCCGGAAGAAATCCTGGATTCTGGATCACTTTCAAATTTTCGATAACATTGTGGTCAGTGGTGCCAAAAATTTTGTTTCTCAATATCTCCGTTAATTATTGCCCAAAACTCATGAAATTTGACTCAGGGATTGACAATGGAAACCTCTATCAAATTTCAAAGGCTGATCCGGATCTGATCCAGAACCCGGATTTTATCGCAATCTGTAAATCGCTATATGGGAGAATTGTTCGGCTTGGCGGAGGTCTGCGCTCTCCGAGTGCTTTTCTAGTTAACTCATTAGCTGCCATTGCGTCAATGGCAGCTAATTAGTTAAGATGGACTAAATAAGCAAAGCAGGTATCGTATCTATTTATTGCACTTTTTTTGAGTAACCCTAATGCTGTTTTAATTTTAAATTGTGAAAGTGTTTGAACTGAGGTAGGGATGAGCCCAGTTCTTTTCTTTTGCTTTTTTCAAACATTCGACCTTCTGAATGTTGGTTGTTGCTTTCGGTCTTTTTACTTTCTGTATAATCACAAAATGGCCACCAAATTGATATTTGCCTCCCCCTTTTTTTATTTCACTGATCCAAAGCTCATCATCACAGAAAAACAAAACATAATCAAAGCAAGTTCTCTGCATGCAGTAATTAATTTAAACCCTGGGTGAATGAAGGTAAAGTGCTTGACGTCTCGGGGCTTGTACGCTGACGTGGGTGATCAGATCACGAGTGGATGGTCGTCAATGAAGGTGTGAACACACTCTGGACGCACTGATGTCATATTCAAATCTCACCACTCAGGCCACTTTCACACTCGTGGCCACATTTTCATAAAAGTGTGAAGACAAATGTGCCCTGGTCCACTCTTTCAAGTGTCAAGTCATCCTCTCCTCTGATGTGACTCCATGCAAGCAGCAGGGTTGTTTGTTTACTTGCTCCAACGATTCACATGAAAAGCACGTTTCAGTAAAGATCAATAAAACAGAGGGAAGGTTTTATGTGGTTTGAAGTGATACATCTGGGGAGGTATGCTTAGATTTTTGTTAGTGTGAAAATAATCTAAGCCAAGCGGAAAATGCCACAGACCTACCAAGTCATCAGTTGTTCCTGGCCGGACTTAATGTGCGAGCGTCAGGGCAAGGAAGGGCATTAGCTGTTCTGAGTCAGAGGTGCACACAACTTGTATTATCACATTCAGTACGGCTACTGTTTATGCTGAGCATAATGTCTTTTTAGGTTCAGAATGAAAACAGAGAGTTTGTGTGTGTTTAGTCAGCAAAGGTGTGCTGGTAGGGAGGTAGGGAGGTGTGTTGTGGCAGGAAAATATCTAAGACATGCAGGACCCTGGAGGACTGTGATTTCCCACCCCTGCCATAGACTAATAATCCGTGGCTTTCCCAAAATGTCTGAGGTAAGCCATTTCAGGATATAGTAGGTAGATGATAATATCTTACCTAATGAAGAAGGGTCTCATTTCCTGTTGAGTCTATGGGCCCTATCTTGCGCCAAACCTCCAAAACCTGCTATTAAGGGATATTAGGTATTGGGAGGGGCGTTCCCCCACAAAGAACGCAATCTTCCACCTCCCAAAACCCACGATCTTACCTGCAAAAACCACTATATTATGCACACATTATGCATGGGAGTGGTTAGGGCGTTCCACCTGTTTAACCAATCAGTGTGTCAGTAGCCATTGCCTTTAAGAGCAGGTCGCGGTACCTGCAAACTGCCATGGAGCGTCTTTTCACCCAGATCAGAGCAGCTGTCATGGGCAGCTCGTCTGGGACGCTGCTGTAGAGCTTCCTCCTCTTCTTTCCTCCTCCTCCTCTGCACTGATATATACATAACTAGCTTTAACTAATGTGGAGCAAATGATTTAATCATTTCTTTTGTACTCCAAGAAGTTCCAACAAACTGCTCAGAAAAAAATAGAGCCGGTGAGCTTCCAGGAAAGCATTTATTAACTAGAAAAGCAATCGGAGAGCGCAGACCTCCGCCAAGCACAGCAGTTGTGGTTGCTTTAGGGTTCAAGAAACAACTAAACAGCGCAATGTTATCAAAAATTTGAAAGTGATCCAGAATCCAGGATTTCTTCCGGATCACACCCAAAATAAAATCAGTTCACATTTCTGACAACTCCTGAAAATGTCATCAAAATCTATCCATAACTTTTTGAGTTATCTTGAACATATCCCCTGCGCAAAGACGCACAGCTGCTGCGCCAAGACGCATAGCCGCTGGAAGCGGTGCTTTTTAAAATACTGCAGAACGGATCATTGGATGAGCATTGAGCCAGAGGAACAGGTATGATGACACCTACCTTCTACCAGTGAGCGCATCTCAGGTGTTCCGAGCGCAAGGAGAGGGTCAGAGGGATACGAGCACAGTAAGAAACTCCACAACAGAGTTCTGTGATCTCCTCGTTTCCTCCACAGCAAACATCTGAATGAGATCATGTCACAGCTGTACAGAAATCACCTGCCCTTAAGAGAATAATGTATGAAAGTAATACAGTGATGCATAATCGAGAGGTAGAGCCGGTTGTGCAGTCCACATGTGACTGGGTGGACGCGCAATGACAGGATTTGGACGCGCTCTTTTACGCGCCGACATGCCAGTTGCGCTTTCCACAAACTCGGTATCTTGCGGTACTGGTGTCTCGCAGATTTTGGGTATTGGGTAATGGGTGGTCAGACCACCCATTATCCAATACCCAAAATCTGCGAGACACCAGTACCGCAAGATACCGAATTCGTGGAAAGCGCAGGAGACACGCCATTGCCGCGCCCACAATGTGCTTAAGGGAGACGGCAAAATGGGTAACAGCTTTTGGGAGGTGGAAGATTGCATTTCGGGTGGCAGAGGCTCCTAAATCTGAGATTTGCAGGTAATGGGTATTGGGTATTGGGTATTGGGAGGTGCAAGATAGGGTCCTATATGTGGCGATTCCAAAATCTCACGTGTTCAGTGGAAATACCCAAATGCATATTCATTAGCAGAAGCTAAACCAGGATGCTAATTCCTAATAAAAAACCGGGATGCTAATTCCTAATAATTACTTTATATTCATTTCTTTTTGCCTTCATGAGCAAAAGCCACGGTCCACTATGAGGTCTGTGAATATTACGCTTTGAAGAGTTCTTAAAGGATTTACTATGAGCAATTAGCTTCGTTAGCCATGTAGCGTTGCTGGTCAGACGTGGAGCTGTTGCCTGGCTCAGCTGAAGGCACTCTAGTGTTCAGCTCGGCTAAAGGCTGATCTATACTCGAACGTCAGGTCGTCTGCATCACCTACGCAGACAACGCAGAGGTGCCCCCCCACCCTACGCAGACACTATGCAGAGACTCCCGTGCACCTCTCCAAAAAAGTAACTCTACGCAGAGAGTGTGAAGAGGGGGAGGAGAGAGGAGCGAAAGGAGGCCCCTGATTGGTCAATTCTACATCCGCATAGAAAAGAGCGCATCATCTGTACGATTCTGGTTCTCCACACTACAAAGACAGCACATATTCTAGTAATTCATGGAGGAAGATTGTAATGAATGTGAGTCTGGATACGGCCGAGACAGTGAGGAAGTGGAAAAACACAAGAGATAAGTTTAGTAAGTTTAGTTCGTTCGTGATTGTCGCTCTCGCGTTGTGGCGTAGAATAACACAGTGGAGACCGCGTTTAGGCATAAATCCAAAATAACTGCGGCATACCGGCGACAAGATAACTGCGACACATTGCTGCAAGAGTATACACACCCTTAAGAAGCATGGTGAATTAAGCCCCCAAAAAGTACGGCAGGACTTTTTCAGACTGATCGTCCCTCTTGCGTTTTGGCTTGGAATAACGTTGCGGAGACCGCGCGAGTATAAATGAAAAGTGACGGCGGCATCTCTGCAACAAGCTGACGGCGACACACATTGACGCAAGAGTATACACGGCCCTTAAAAAGCTGACTGAGCTCTCAACCAACAGCTCCATGCGTCAGCGGGGCCAAAATGGAAATCATTTCAGGACTCTTCCAGTTAGAACTGTGTCAGAACCTGCAGTAAATTATCCCAGTAGTGGGACTTCAGTTGCATGCTTCAGTTAGCATGGCTGGGCTAAGCGCCGTCCTTCATACTCAGATTCTTCCAGACCAACCACAAACCAGTCATGGTGGCCTCTTAGTCTAATAAACACAAGCACAAGAGAACATATTCTCTTTAAAATGTGACCATGACCTGTTTTTATTCACAGCTCAGAAGGCAATATAATGCTAAGTGCTAAGTTGCTAAAATCATAATGGCAAGCTAGCTGTCTTAGTCAATAATGGAGCCAATGGCTAATCAAATGACATCAAATGACATCCAGGGATCAAATTAGTTAGCTTTATTGTTACCTCCGCCAAGGAGGTTATGTTTTTGCTGGCGTTTGTCTGTCTGTCTGTGTACAAGATAACTCAAAAAGGTATGGACTGATTTTGATGAAATTTTCAGGAATTGTCAGAAATGTGAAAAGGAAGAACTGATTTCATTTTGGGTGTGATCCGGAAGAAATCCTGGATTCTGGATCACTTTCAAATTTTCGATAACATTACGGTCAATGGGGCCGAAAAAGTTCCATCCATCCATTATCTATACCCGTTTTATCCTTGAAGGGTCACAGGGATCTGCTGGAGCCTATCCCAGCCGTCTATGTGCGAAAGGCAGGGGTACACCCTGGACAGGTCGCCAGTCCATCGCAGTTAATTATTGCCCAAAACTCATGAAATTTGACTCAGGGATTGACAATGGGAATCTCTATCAAATTTCAAAGGTTAATCTGGATCTGATCCAGAATGCAGATTTAATCGTAATCTGTATATCACTAAATGGGGGAATTGTTGCACTTGGTGGAGGTCCATTTGCTTTTCTAGTTTTATATAAATTTAATCTGATGTGGTACAAAAAAAAGATAATTAAGTTCATAAATCCTGAAAAAAAAAAAAATTAATTATTGATCCAAGCTGTACATATGTTGATTTCTGTTGACAAAGTTGCCCATTTCAACCTGGGAGTAACATGGGATCTGCTTTTTTTGCAGGCAGCACCTAGTGGTCAGTAGAGAAACTGCAAAAGAACATACTTCCTGGATGAGCCTTAATCCAGAAGAGGGATAGATGCCTCCACAGCAGACATCTGAATGAGAGCTGCCACAGCTGCACATTTATTCCATCTGGACGCGCTCTTCCAGGAAGTATGTTTGGTCCCATCACCATGATGATAAGAGCATCTTGGATCTTATCGGTATCGGTGTCAGCAATTGGCAAAAAAAATTTTCAGATACATCAGCCTATCAGATACCGGCAAATGTTCAATATCATGCACCCTTTTTACAAAACAAATGAAATATATGCCATCCAACCAGTCAAATAACGGGATGCCATTTGATTGACAGCTAGGCATTGGCTACTTCAACTGTTTTGGGTAGACGGCTGGTGAGTCCCAGCACAGCTCCACTAGTCCTCGCCTCAGCTTTGGCTAAGACTGTAACTGGTGGGCTTGTTCCAATTGGGTCGTCAGCGCTGCTTGTGCTGTCCTTTTTCAACGACAACGGTGGAAGGTAGAAGAGGCTTCAGGATCACTCTGTAGAGCAATTGTTGATGATCTCATGGATCATTCATCAGGTAACATGTACAGTCAATAGGAGGAATGAAAAACAGAACAACATGAGGCCACTGACAAACACTCAAGACGTAAGGAAACACAGGTGTAGACACTAGGGGAGCAACGGTACAGGTGGCTCACGGTGCGGTCCGTACCGCGGTTTTTATGTCATGGTTTCGGTAGGGATTCGGTACATTTTCAGACCACCCGCTACCCTAAACAAGCGATCGCAAGATACCGAGTTTGCGGAAAGCGCAACTTGCATGTCGGCACGTAAAAGAGCGCGTCCAGATGGAATAAATGTGCAATGTGGCAGCTCTCATTCAGATGTCTGCTGTGGAGGAAACCAAGGAGATCTCTGTGTCTGGTTTCAAGCTGTAAAAGGTTGGATGCGGGAGTTTATTTCCGATATGTCTGAAACTGTTGGTGGTCGAGGAGGGACAGGAAACATTATTTGTTCGTGATCTTTAAATGCTCATCCAATGATTTGTTCGGCGCCAAGACACACAAGTGGTAACAACTGGATCTTATGCAGGTAAGAGCCGGGTTTAGGGAGGTGGAAGATTGTGTTCTGTTAACTGTTTTCACTCCCTCACCGGTGTATTAAACAGCAAAACCAAAATGCTCCCACAATGGCGATTTAAATAAGTTTTCTCCCAACTTCTTTTTTTCCATTTCCTGGGTCTATGAGCTGCAGCCAACTGGCCAAAGTGTGATCGGCTGGTCACTGTGAGTGAGCGGAGGTGAGTGGACATTGACATGCATTGGCAGCCTGTTGCCTAAAAGGCATGCATGCTCATGTGCAAGTCCAATGCAAAGTTATTGGAACATAAATACAGCGGGACATAAGGGCGTTCCACCTGTTAAACCAATCAATGTGTCAGTAGCCACTGCCTTTAAGAGCAGGTTGCGCTACCCGCAACCCGCTACCTGTGATCCCAAGATACTTTGCGGAAAGCGCAAAAGACACCTACAATGTTAGTAAGGTAGTCGGCATTAGCGGTTAGCGGAGGTTCCTAACCCGCAATTTGCGGGTTGTGGCTAGCAGGTTGCGGCTAGCGGGAGGTGTACGATCAGGGCCTCTGCCTCTCAAAGACATCCTTTTTGATACCTAATCATGTAATTGACTTGCCAGTTAAATGTTGGACGATATCCCTCCAGGTATTTTTTTTTCATACCATTTGCTTTTCCAGCCTTTGTTGCCCAAACCCAACTTGTTTGAAACATGTTGCTGCCATCGAATTCAAAATGACCTAATGTTTTTCACCTAATAGTGAAATGTCTCCCTGTTGAACATTGAAAACAGCATCCCCAGAGAAACTGGGGTTTCTCTTTCAGGTTTGATGCATAAATGTTTGTAAAGAAAAGTCGAATGAATGTGACCCTGGTGAATCTGAAACATGCTAATTTGTCAATAAGGGCAGTTTAGGTCAATGAATGCGCTTGTGCTGTGTTCT
>JAGFBZ010001336.1:0-50018 GCA_018398805.1 Hirundichthys speculiger | reverse complement strand
TTTCATCCTGATCTTTCACAGCGTCCAGGATCCCTTCATCACAAATCAATACAAGCATCGTCAGGACACATAAGAGCCTAAATAACTCCATAGATTATGCCACTCCGCGGCCTCTCACATCCCTCGGCTGCTTCGTAAAATGAGATAACACTCTGGCCCGGATGCCTCGCCTGAGCTGGCCTGCGCTTGTGTGGGAGACGAGCTGGAGTCAGAGGTTTCGACCCGCCTCCGTTTGCGAGCGCGAAGGGTTCACAGACGAGCCGCGCTCTCTCGGGGCTGGCGTCGGTTTGTTTATGCCACAGAAGATGAAATGCGCTGCTTAACACTTGACTTCTCTGACATGTGCACCGCTGGTGAGGAGAAGTTGTGCTTCGCTGCAGAGCTGAACATCCATCCAAGTTGAAACAGTGAATATGCTGGTGTCACAACGGTGACGGCGGTAAATAAAACCCCTGACGGGTTATGAACACGCAGGCTTTCTAGCTTCTCTGGACAACAGAGGTGACACTTGTCCCGTTTCCTCCTGATGATGTCATCATCCACTTTACATGCAGCTATTTGTGATGACATCACTCCAAACCCTCTGCAGCTGGCGATCGATCCAATGTGGAAGCTTTTGTCCTCTGCATCAGGACTAGGGTTGATGAAGTAGGAATCGGTTCATAATGTCCGGTTCTGGAATCGTTCAGAAGATTTTTGAATTTTGATTCCTTTTTCAGTTCCTAAATGTCCGCACTATATATATTTTTTTGTTTTGTTTTGATTTACTGCACTAGTTTGTTGATGTTACTCCGCCCGGCGTTCTCAACTCCACGCTAATGTTGACGTCACGCCGTCACCGACGGGACTTCACTCGCCACAACATGGATACCAAGAGACGCCGCTCTCAAGTTTGGCTGCATTTCAGTCCGGGAAATGACGGCTACCTGGCGCAGTGAAACATCTGCGCCAAAGGAGGGTGCACGACTAATATGGCAAAACACCTTCGCCTGCATGGCATCAAAAAAATAAACGAGTGTACCGTATTTAACTGACCTTTCGGTAAGCACCGCCCCCTCCCTAGTTACTGTTGCTAGGTCGCACAAACTTTCTGCTCCTGAATTAAGGACTGTGTTAATTCGCTATGTTTCTGATGTGTATCATCAGTGTTAATATTATACTAGAATAACTCCATGGTGAAATATTGCTGCTGGGGACCTGCAACAGTGACTCGAGGTGTCTAGAACATTTGGAGGGACATTTTTTTTCCCTTTCCCAAGCCGAACAAACAACATAACACCCCATTCAAGCTAGCTCTGAGGGGTAAAACGACAGTGGAGCAAACACATGAGTGTCACAGAAAAGTAACAGCCTATGTGGTTTTTTTTTTTTAATGAAAAAATTCTACTGTTAGATAAGTCGCGATCTGTTGACCTACACATCAAAGAATCAGAATCGAGAATCCTTTTGAACAGGAATCGAAACAGAGAATCGGAATCAGAATCGTTAAAATCCAAACGATGCCCAACCCTAATCAGGACTGAGTCCGGAATGCTTGTGGGGAAGCTGGGGTGAGTCGGCTTGGACCCTGGGTTTATGTGCGACCGATCTAGAGCAGCTGTAAGTGAGGCGGCTTAAGAGGGTTTCGGGGCGCTGGTTCAGGTAAGCAGTCAGTCTGGGAGTTTAGAGGCGCCTCCTCTCCTGAACATCAACAATCATGGAGTATAGAAAGCAAAGCTGCTTCCGTCTTCTTCTGTGGTCTCGCCCTGGCACCGAGAGGCTTCAGCGAAGGTGTCTGTGCTTCAGAGTGGGACCCCTTTGTCCCCCCCCACCACCCCTTGAGGCTCTCAAATCAATACCTCATCTCTCCACTCTTTCTCTCCGACCCCCACTGCAAAAAAAAAAAAAAAAAGAAGAAAAAAAAAAGGCGCCACTGAGAGAAAAAGGCCCATCGACTACACAGGGCTCGCTTTCATGATTCACGCACGCTACTGAAGAAGAGAAGGACAGAGAGGGGAAGTAAGAAAGACAAGGGGTAAGAGAAAGTGGCAGGGAGGGAGGGAGGGAGGGAGAGGGAGCACTGCGGGGGACGCTGCTATAAAGACACAAGAGGAGGGAGGTGACCTCCGGGTCATCGCTCCCCTTGGCACCGCACACAGCCGGCCTATCTATAGCCGCCGAGCTCAGCCGCATTGATCTTATTGTCTTAAAGGAAGAAAGAGAGGTTGATCCAAGGAGGCGTTGATATCGTCCAGCTCACGGCATCAGAGCAAATGCTAATTATAGCTCGTCCGGGCTCAAATGGAAAACTTTGTTTATCTTATGCAGTAGAAATATTAGAGCACTGGCATCATCATGAAGGTCCTCAAATCAACTACAGAAGTTGTGGCTTTACGGTATTTCTGAGGCCACGGATGAATTTATCTGAATATAGACCAAAGAAGACCCCCCTAAAATGAAAAAAAAAATTAAAAAACAGCCTTCGCTGTAACATCCTCAAACCACTGCAGCACATCTGTTAAATAGAAAAAAAAAAAAGAACTGGACAAACCATCTGTGATGTCACCCATGTGGTTCATTTCGGGGCTCTGGGTGGGAGCTGGAGCCGACAAATATGGTTGGAGCACCTCACCGAATCCATCCCTTCATCGCCATGTCAGGTGTCACCTCAACAACATCCCACCTGAGGACTAGCGGAGCTCTGACAAAGCTCCGCCGGGACCCCCGGCTAGCCGCGGTCCACTGGTCTGACTCCAGACCAGCTAGAGGACGCCCGACCGACCGTCCTGTGGTTAGCTCCGGTTAGCAGCGTTTGGTTGGCAGCTGCCGCCGGCTGCTTCCTCCTGTAGCTTCCATGCTAAAATGTAGAAATCCGACCGCCTTTGTCCTCATTCCATTCAACCGAAAACTTGACCAGGGTCACGGTTGTGGTCCCGCCAGAGCCACCTAGCTGGAAATGTTCCTAGCAAGAGACGGCGCTGTAAACATGCGAGAAGAGACAAGTTTCTGTTTTTCTGTAGTATCCTGAACACATCATCCTACAGACAACCTCACTTCTCATGCGCATTTTGCTTGTTAGAACATGGCTCAGAGATCAACTGGATGATCGAATATCTGTCACTTTTTACAACCTTAGTGTCTGTCTTTATCGGAAACAACCATGAAGAACCAGCGAGAACGCCGTAATGGATCAAGTACGCGATCGCGGAGTGACACTAAAATCTTAATGACACATACAGAGATTAATAAAGTCCCGTGGCTTCATCTGTAAAAGTGATCCATAAAAGGTGCAGAGCATAAAATCCTCGCTGAAGCAGGTTCTAAAAAATGGAGTTTATAACTCACCACGCTTGCAGTTTATAAATCTCAAAATCAGCTTAAATTGACGGCACCTGTCTTGTAATTTCCCGCCATTAAACGGCGGCACAAATGGAGGTTCGATCATGGAGCTGACGAGAAGAGGAAGCTGGACCATCGTCAAAAGGATGGCTTTCTGTTTCAATCGTGATTAATTAAAAGTAGGGCTGGGCAACGATTAAAATTTTTAATCGCGATTAATCGCATTATTTCCCTGATTAATCACGATTATTCGCACTGTATACGCAAAATCAAATAACGTATTCAAAAGTAATGTAAAATGCACTTTTATTAAAATATTCTGCTGCCATATGAACTAAAGTGACATAACCTAACACTTTTAACATCGCACTTGTCAGTAACACGTATTTTATTTAAATCTCTTCTTAAATAATGTAAAATAAAATAAAGCTTATTGCCACTGCTAGGGCATTAATGTCATCCTGTTTTTATAAAAATTAAAGAAAAAAAGTCTACAAACAAAATCCAATAAAATGTTTGTCTCTCAGCACAATCAGAACATTAAAACAGGTAATTTCTGAGGTAACAGCAGAAACTTTTAACGGGGAGTTCAACTTGTCAGTTGTTACAAATAACCTTGTTTTCTGTTGAATCCTCCGTCTGGGAGAACTTTAAAATGAAAATGTCCATGTTAAAGTTCAGTAACTTTACCAATTCCGTGTATCATTCATTCTTTCCATTTTAAATTGTCAATCAAAAAAAAAAAAAATTAAAAAGTGACATTTTATTACATTTTTTGTTTTTTAATCTAACACAAAAAAAATGAAAAAATTCCATTTTTTTTTTTTTAAATTTCAATTTTAGACTTGGATCAAAAACATGAAATTAAAAAATCAGCCACAGAACTGAATTTGTTTTATAATCGAGGACTGGACTTTCTGTTGTCATTACACATTTGTGCCACTAGATGGAGCCGCACTGCAGTAACCAGCTAGAGAACAGCAGGACAGTGAACACATGGAGCAGATCTGATGGAACATGGAGGAATGACACGGAAGTTTTGTTGCAGTCCAGAATTTTTGTTTTCAAACAGAATTGTTAATATTGCTACCTGAGTTGCTACCTGAACTGTAAAGTTCACGGATTTTTACCGTTTTCCATGTCTGTTTTAGCTTTACCACATGTTTTTTACCAATTGTCTTTGCTTTCGGACTTAACTTTACTCTCGTGCACATCTCCACGTTGCGTGAAAAGTCGCACCGCGCGAGGCGCGCTTTACCTTCCATTTTTTTCCGACCCCCTTTTCTGGATCACTGCGCCGTTTTCACAGCTGTATCGCGGATTACGTTTCCTCCAGTCGTGGAGGTGAAATGTAATTCTGCTTTCCGCAGCGGTAGCGTCTTTCCGGCTCGTCCCACACAGGTGTCTCTGTGTGAGTTGGGGAGGAGGCGGAAGACGCCTTAATGGAGCTATGCTAATGGAGCCGGCCCCATAATCCCTGGGCTACGTATCCCAGCAGAGGTGCGGACCGTGCAGCTGTGAACGCCGCCTCCTCTGTATCTCTACACAGAAGGCTCTGCTACCACGACCTGTATCTCAGTTCATGTTGTGTGAATTAAGTTCACCCCCCCCCACCCCCCACCCTCCATCGTCTTGTTTTCCTGCTTCCAGCTTCAATCGACATCTTTCCTCACCAGTAACCTTACAGGTTTCTTGCTGTTGCCGTGCATGAAAAAAAAAAAACACTTTCCACGCATGGGAACACGTGCACATACATCCAGCGTGTTCCTATTTATAATCCTGCTTGTGTGGGAGTTTTGTTTGCATGTTTATGGGTTATGCCATATGATTTTTCGCTTTGTAGAACAGGATGTGCGACGCCCCGGCGCTGCCAGGTGGAAGATTTATGTGGAAGTGAGCTTTTAATGGGGCTTCATGGTTTTCTATTGTGTGTGTGGATTGATACACACTTGATTTTTATGCTCCAGTGTTTCCGTTGAAGAGCGTGTCCTCGAAGGCCTCGTGCATACGTGCAATTAATGCACTCTGACATACAGTCAGGTCCAAAAGTGTTTGTACGATGTCAGATTTTTAATGATCTAGCCGTAGCAACGGATTAAGATGTGATCAAAGTGTCGACTTCCGGCTTTAACACGTGGTAGGAATTCAGAGTGACCACCAGAAAAAAATGAATCAAGGGGTTCTGTGGGTGTGAAACTCACTTTCACTTACGATGACTTGAATGTAATATATATATAGAGCTGGCCAACGTTTAAATTTTTTTTTTTAATTTTATTTCCCTGATTAATCATGATTAATCGCATTGTATATGAAAAAAAATCAAATAATGAATTCAAAAGTAGTGTAAAAAGCACTTTTATTTAAATGTTCTGCTGCCATATGAACTAAAGTGCCATAACATTTGTTGTTCAAACACTTTTAACAATAGAACTTGTCAGTAACACATATTTCATGTAAATCTCATCTTAAAAAAAGTAAAATAAATAAAACGTATTGCCACTGCCAGGGCATTAATGTCATCCTGTTTTTTATAAAAAATAAAGAAAAAATGTCTACAAACAAAATCCAATAAATGTTTGTCTCTCAGCACAATCAGAACATTAAAACAGGTAATTTCTGAGGTAACAGCAGAAACTTTTAACGGGGAGTTCAACTTGTCAGTTGTTACTAATAATCTTGTTTCTGTTGAATCCTCCGTCTGGGAGAACTTTAAAATGAAAATGTCGATATTTAAGTTCAGTAATTTTACCAATCCGTGTATCATTCAGTCTTTCCCTTTTCAATTGTCAATCAAAAATTAAAAAATTAAAAAATGACATTTTATTACATTTTTCATTTTTTAATCAACACAACAAAAATGAAAAAAAATCCTGTTTTTTTTTTTATATTTCAATTTTAGACTTGGATAAAAAATATGAAATTAATAAACGTGCCACAGAACTGAATTTGTTTTATAATTAAGGACTGGACTTTCTATTGTCATTACACATCTGTGCCACTAGTAGATGGAGCCGCACTGAAGTAACCAGCTAGAGAACAGCAGGACAGTGAACACATGGAGCAGATCTGATGGAACATGGAGGAATGACGTGAAAGATTTGTTGCAGTCCAGAATTTTTATTTTAGACAGAATTGTTAATATTGCTACCTGAGTTGCTACCTGAACTGTAAAGTTCACTGAATTTTTACCGTTCTCCATGTCTGTTTTAGCTTTTCTGCATGTTTTTTTTTCCGCAAATTCTCCTTCCGGTTCCGCAGCAGCCAGTAATAGACTTTTCAAAACAAAAACGTGAGCAACATGCGTTAACATGTGATAAAATAAATGTCGGTGTTAATAATTAATGAGTTAACGCGATAATAACACGTTAACTTGCCCAGCCCTAATATACATACATATATATATATATATATATATGTACTCTCAGCTGTGTGCTGTGTACGAGCCTCTCGTGCACACGTTTTGCATGAAGAGAATAATATCTCCGGTTCTGGTGCGTGACGTCAGCAGAATGAGTCAGCTGACATTGCCGAGCGGGGTGACCTACGGGGGTGGGGGGGGGGGGGGGGGGGGGGGGGGACTTAAACAGGAAGGAGGAGAGACATCACCCCCTCTGGTGACTCACACAAGCAGCGCGAGCGCCGGCCGCTACCCACAACCCCCTGCTGCTTGTTTAGAACAACAACAACAGAGGGAGGCGGTGGCGGGATCACAGAGCGGTGGGAGGGAGAACAGAGGAGGGGAGACGGGAGGCGGATGGATGTTTGTGGCTCCGAGGGACCGGCGGGAAACCTGACGTGGCCCCCGAAGTGCAAGACACAAAAACAGAAGCAACGACGGGCAGGTTTCATAACCATAACCGTAATATTTATACCTGGTTTTTAACTGAGTCCCAGTCATTAATTTCTCTGTTTCCTGTGAATTTGTACCTGTTTTGCTTCTTTGATACATGCATTTGTTTTCATTATAATTTTAGTCTGCTTGCTAATCACACTTTAACTACCAATTTATTTCCATTTCATTGTTTCAGTATCTGGAACATCTTTTTTTTTTGGACATTTTCTTTATTTATAATTAAACTGATCTTATGTTAGTTCTGATTATTGTTCAAAAGAACTTTTCTTTTTTTACGATTTCAGAATTGAAATTACTTTGCACTTTTTATCAGCCTCCAGTGTTTCAAAGCCAACAAGATTTATGAGTTTTAGTGAGAATTCAACGGAAAACTGATTGGGCTTTTTTACTTTTTTTGTTTCTGGAGTTGGGCTGAGCTGAGGGGGAGTGAGGCGTTTAGAGTTGTTTTTTTTCAAACACCTTTTTAGAGTCATTGCTTTTATTCGGTGTCATGAAAGCTAATGTGAAAGTACCATAAATAAGACAAAAAAAGGGTGAAAATGGCTCTAATATGAAATTCAACAAGACACCAAGTACAACCTGAATCCTGGAAAAGTTTTTAAAATTTTAATAAAATGAAAACTAAAAGACTTTCAAATCACGAGGCACTATTTTATTCACAACAGAACATAGATAACAAATGTTTAAACTGAGAAATTTTATACTTGAGCTAAATGAGCTCATTCAAATTTGATTCCTCCTACAGGTTTATAAAAAGTTGACACAGGGGCAACAAATGGCTGAAAAAGCAAGGAATGTTAAAAAGATTCAACTTGGAGAACATGTATGAACTAATGAAGTTAACTGATATCAGGTCTGTTAATGATCAGCTATAAAGGGATGATTAGAGAGGCAGAGTCTCTGAAGTAAAGATGGACAGAGGCTCTCCAATCTGTGAAATAGTGGAATACTTTAAAAACAAGATTCGTCCACGTCAAATGTCAAAGGCTTTGCAGATCTCATCAGTGCAGAACATTATCTACAGATTCAGAGAAATCAAGACAAGGATGAAGATGTTTGTTGGATGTCCGTGGTCTCTATCAACACCGTATCACTCATCTCCATGACTGTGTCAATGACGTCACTAAACAGGTCCAGAAATACTTCCAGAAACCAACATGATCCAACGTTCCATCTGCAGATGCCAACTAAAGCTCTGTCATCAAAAAGGAAGCCACGTTTGAACAAGGACCAGAAGAACTGTCGTGTCCTGTTTCCAAAGGACTGTTTCAAGGTGGGAAAGTGTTTAATGGTCAGACGAGTACAGATCTGATGTTCTTGTTGGTAATCAGGGACGCTGTGTCCTCTGGACTAAAGAGGAATGAGACCTTCCAGGGTTCAGTTCTAAAGCCAGCATCTCTAATGGTATGGAGGTACATAAGTCCGTACGGTACGGGCAACTGGAATGAACTATGAATGCTGAAAGGAGTACAAAGGTTTTAGAGCAACATCTGCTCTCCTCCAGACGACGTCTATTTCAGGGAAGGTCTTGTGTATTTCAGCAGGACCATGCAGAACCACGTCCTGCAGTTGTTACAACATGGCTTCTTTAGAGAAGAGTCCAGGTGCTCAACTGGCCCGCCTGCAGTCCAGATCTTTCACCGGGAGAGCATCGTCAAACCAAAGAGAACTCCTCAGCAGCTGGAAACCTCAATCAAGCAAGAATGGAACCAAAGTCCAACACCAGAAACTCAGAACCTCGATACCCAGATGTCTTCAGACTGTTTTGAAAAGAAGAAGAGATGCTCCACCATGGTGAACATGCCCCTGCTACAGTTGACCTGGAGAGTACGATGAAGCTCATTTAAGCAGCCATGCTATCTGAGCGTCAGCCAGCTAAGCGGCCATTCCTGATGTTGCCACCGAGACAACATTTGACACGGCGCAACATGTCAGTACTCTTCTAAACGTCAGTATGCTGGGACTCGCTGTCAGTCATTCTTCGACTCGTGGCCTGGTGGCGGTAGGTTGGCCTGGCCTTGGCACATGTACGCAGGTGACGGACAGAAACACTCGCTTCGGTAATGTCATTTGAAATGAGGACGTTGGGACGGATTTGATGAAAATGAATGTAAAGTAAAGTCAGTTATGATCCTGCGCTAACATAAGCTCAGCTAGCTAAAACAGCTAACTGTCTCCGCTGCCGATATCTGCTGACAGCTCTTCCAGCGTGCATCTGCAAACTGCAAAAAAAGAGGATCTTCAAACAAGATAAAAACACTACAACTAAGGAAAAAGGTACTCAAAACAGGTGAAAAAAATCTCTCCATGCAGAAAGATAATTTCACTTGGTAAGATTTCTTAAATTAAGATTGTAGGAACACTTGTTTATAGACTTAAGAAAGGTATAGTTTGTT
Organism: Hirundichthys speculiger; assembly: GCA_018398805.1. NCBI lineage: Eukaryota > Metazoa > Chordata > Actinopteri > Beloniformes > Exocoetidae > Hirundichthys > Hirundichthys speculiger. The sequence goes on along the minus strand of JAGFBZ010001336.1, from coordinate 40,451 downwards.
ATTGAATCTTAAAACAAGGAAAAACGTAATACATCTTATTTTAATTGTTAATTGTCTCATTTTAGGATTCCCATCTGTTTGAGACAAAAAAGTAAAGTTTTACTTGATATAAGATTATATTGATAAATTGAAGACTTAAAATTAAAAAAAAGTAATTATTAAAACAAGAAAAAATATCTAACGCTTCTAAATGTTAGGTTTTTTTTTCTTGGTAAGAACCAAATAATTTGCAGTGCATGACGCACCATGTCAGTACTTTTCTAAACGTTAGTATGCCGGGACTCACTGTCAGTCTTCGACTCGTGGCCTGGTGGCGGTAGGTTGGCCCGGCCTTGGCACATGTACGCAGGTGACGGACGGAAACACTCGCTTCGGTAATGTCACTTGAAATGAGGACGTTGGGACGGATTTGATGAAAATGAACGTAAAGTCAATTATCATCCTGCGCTAACATAAGCTCAGCTAGCTGAAACAGCTAACTGTAACTGAGCTCCGGTGGACGTGTTCCAGCCTGTTCCGTCCTTTTTCCAACATGGCGCGATGTAATATGAAGAAAAGAAGCTTCAAACCCTGTAGAAACCCTATGGGTGACATAGGTTGAGGGTTTTGTCCAGTTGTTAAACAGTCTTTGGGCTGGAAGAGCGAGCCAGAACCGGTTGTCATTCAGTTAGCCCCAAACAGCAGCCTTTAGCCAAACGGCTACCTGCAGCTGACCGACACCATCCTGCACCAAAAAGACCGCAGCTACTGTCACAAATAAACTCTCACACACATTAATACGAGTGAAACCCTGCACACACACGTACCTGACACTCCTCCGATCCCATTAAGACGTATTTAAGTATCTCTAATGGAAATTGATCAGTCATTAAGATAATTTTGGGGAAGTCCAATTAATCAATGCCTGCTGATTAAGGACGGCGGCGAAAAAAAAGGGATTCATCACGACTCCCGTTGGTCCTGACGCTCCCCGGGCCGACCGCATCGACGCTTCGCTATCAGCTGCAGTTGTGGGAGAATTTTAAGCAGATGTGTGACCTTCAAGGTTCGGTTGGTGACGAACACGTCAAGAAAACACCAGGACTCTTCCTGATTATCTTACTGACTTACTGCTCTCTTCTTTGGATTTTACAGCCAGTGATAAAACCCCACAATACCACATGAGTAAACGGCATTATGGGTAATTTGAGGAAACATCTCCAGCTCTTAAAATGAGGGAAATACAATATTAGATGAGCAACAGCATGTGACGTGTCATATCATGCTATTGATGAGTAAAACTAAGGTGGAAAAACTAGTTAACCACTTGGTTAACTGTGACAGCATATTAGAAGAGACTATGGTTTGACAGTTTGCTAGTGGAGCTTTCAGGTTCGTCTTAACACAATGCCAGTGAGGAAAGACATCAGCAATGATTTTAGAGAAGGGGTTGATGCTGCCCATCAGTCTGGGAGGGATCAGGAGCCCATTTCCAGACGATGTGGACTCCATTGCTGGAGCTCTGACAGAAGCTGCCGAGGTCCACTGATCAACCAGGCCGAGGGAACAAAATGAGACCCAGCAACAGTCTGGTTAGTCACCTTGAAATGGTCCGAGGCGAAGGTTGCTTGATCAGAAGAAGCAGCTGACCAGCGTCCTCCATTTCGTCCCGGCGAGCAGCCTTCAACTGGGGGACGAAAACATTCGCCCCAGGCTGCTTTGCCAAACCCAGAACAACCCAGAACCGGTCAGTGGTCTCGCTGCAGCAGTGGCCGATGAGTGATAACTGTTATTTTACTTTCATAACTGTGCAAAAAAAATGGGTCCGTCTTTCTTTCTAGCCCCATTTCAAGTTAAAAACACTTTCTCTGATGATAAACATCATTCTTAAAAGTTTCACTTTTAAGAACTTCCAACCACAGAGGCTGGTTGGATAGTTGAAGAGCGGTAATAACCGATGGGCAGAAGAAGAACCTTTTTACCACCGCAAGCGTCCGGAGCAGAAAACACTGGCCAGAGCCCAGTTAGAGTGGACTCCAGGCAGAATTTATGGGCCCGTTTATGAGAAGTGCTGGAGAGAAGTGGGAGCCACCGGTTGTCACTTTCTCTCTCAATCTCCCACCACTTGGATGCACACAGATGGACACACACACATTCATAAATCTTCTGCACACACTCGTCTGCACCTACAGCAGCTCACACACACACCTTACTTAAAAGATGAAATGAAACGCTTGGTTTTAGCCACCAAGTCATCCACAGCATGACGAAGCAGCAGGTAAAACACTGTAATTCATCCAAAATATAAAGCAGAGTAGAAGAAAGCATATAGTCACAGCAAGTATTTACATCCAGGATCATCGTTTGTCTTGGCTTCTCCCTGCAGCGCCACCACAGGCGAGGAGGGGAACATGTTCTCCAAAAGGTTCGGCTGCTTGTGCTGCTTTAACTGCGACTGTCTGGCTACTGTTCAAAAACAGATAAACAAACGACAGCACGCGTGATTCTGTAGCTTCAGCTAACAGGAAACACGCCGCAGTTGTCACAGTAGGGGCGCAAAACCCACCAAAACCTGATATGAAACAATCCGACAGGTCAACGCTCGCTGACGATGAGGCACCATCGACTCCACGACCTCTCACTGCTCCAGCTGCCTAACCCGGCGTCCCAGTCAAGCTGAAGACGAATCAAAACACAACGGTTTACGAACAACGAGCACATCCTGGTGACAAGAACCCTAAAACAAAGACTTAAACCAAAGATCCTCAAAGGCTTGGATCAAAGACAGTTGAAATTCCTTTTTCGTGGCTCTTGAAGACATTTCAAACAGTTTAAACAGAGGAAACCTCCTGGTTGGAAGGTGAAACGTCTTCGAGAACCAGCAAGAAGAAGTCCAGCTGCCTTTGATCCAATCCTTTGAAGACAGCCACGACCTGGACGACTGAAGATTCAAACAACCCGAGAAGTTTTCCAAGGTTTGTCCTTGAGAGGCCAACGTGGCGAACCGCAATCCAGAAAGCTCACCTTTGGAAGGATTTTAATGAATTATAGATTTTTAATTTGATTGTGTCTCCCTGTGGTGACGGACAGAGACGGGGAAGAAAACGCGGGTCGGGAAGGGAAGGGACGGTAAAGGGTGGTCGCGGGCAGAACGGTGAGGAAACGAGAGAGGAAATGAGAGCTCAGGACGTGGGTTAAAAATCACAGCGTAGCGGCCGATTAACTAATCCACGTGACCTTCCTGGGTCATTAAAAACCGTCTCTGGATTCGACGTGCTCCCCCAGTTTCCCCTTCTAAGTGTCAATCTTTTATTTTTCGTAGTTACACATTTCCTAACATTTACGGGCCGCAACAACGACAATAAAACGCGCAGAGCGGCGGGTGACAGTGCACGGCGGATGTCTGGATTTGATTCAGCGAAAAAAACCCGGTAGAGCAAACCTTCCACGCCAAACACTCCCCCACATGAGTGGGTATTTTTCCCCACTTGACACCGCCCCTCCACGAAGGGCTTCACTCTGCTAGATAACTAAAATAAAATCCTGCACTTGTCCTCCGACGGTTGCAGCGTTGCCAGGTGTACGATAATAATCATATTTGTACGATAAATATCGTACAATATGTATACGATAATTATCGTATTTGTACGATAATTTGGCCCTCTATACGATCAATAATCCAAAAAAAGGCCAAATGTACAATAATTTGAGTGGGTATTTCTCCCCACTTGACCCCGCCCCTCCACGAAGGGCTTCACTCTGCTAGATAAAGTGAAAAAAAAGCCTGCACTTGTTCTCGGACGGTTGCAGCGTTTCCAGGTGTACGATAATTATCATATTTGTATGATAATTATCGTACAATACGATGAATATCGTATAATTTGGCCCTCTATACGATCAATAATCCAAAAAAAGGCAAAATGTACGATAATTTGAGTGGGTAATTCTCCCCACTTGACCCCGCCCCTCCACGAAGGGCTTCACTCTGCTAGATAACGTAAAAACCGCAACCTCGGACGGTTGCAGTGTTGCCAGGTGTACGATAATTATCGTATTTGTACGATAATTATCGCAAATACGATAATTATCATATTTGTACGATTATTATTGTACCAATATGATAATTATTGTACAGATATGATAATTATCGTATTTGTACAATATTTTGACCCTCTGTCCGATCAATAATCAAAAAAACAGGCCAAATGTACGATAATTTTATCTATTTTGAATTATTGCCTGCCGCAACTGTCCGCCGGAGAGTTTTTTTGTTTTTTTTTGTGAACCCTGAAGGCATCTGTTCCCATGTGACATGTTTCCGGCTAATCGTGCTTTGCTGACCGTGAGATACGAATGTTTGTCTCAGAACAACTAGCATGATAGGCTGAATGGTCAGCTTCGCTTGCTATTTAACACAAGAGTGATTAAATTTGACTATAGCTCATCATTGGGCTCGTTATTTTGGCTATGATACAATAATTTCCCTCAAAATACGATAATTTTGAGTCTCTGGTACGATAATCCTACATTTCCCCCCCAAACATCTGAAACAAAAAACTGTGAGTTATGACGGCGAGCCTCTCCAAAAGTAATTGGCCTTTAAGGGCCAAGTCAAACTACAAGAAAGATTCAGTCACTTCGCAGCGTTCGCTGCAGAGCTGTGCAACCTGGCAGGAAAAAAAAAAAAAAAAACACCAAAGGGGTTTTCAAATGGGAGAGTAATGAAGGACCGCTCTGCTTACTTCATAAACTTGTCACAGCTCCTTTCCGTTTTATCATCTTATTTCCCGAACAAACCAGATTATTTTCCCCCCACTGATCGTATGCAGCCGCGGCGAGGGTCACTTAATAAATGTATCGGTTTTACCACCTCGAAAGGTGGTGCTGCGGTATTAAAAAAAAAAAAAAAGAAAAAAGAAAAACGGCACAGGAATAAAATATGGATGAGGCTGCTCCGGTGCGCCAGGTGTGTCAAGTGTGATTTAATCCGAGGAAGGGGGCGGGTGGCGGGGGGGGGGGGGGGGGGGGGGGGGGGGGGGGGGGGGGGGGGGGGGGGGGGGGGGGGGGGGGGGGGGGGGGGGGGGGGTGGGGGGGGGGGGGGGGGGGGGGGGGGGGGGGGGGGGGGGGGGGAACCCCTGATGCTGAGAAGCCAGTCAGCTGATACTGCTGAGCTGAACCTCACAAAACAGCCACTGGGGATCCCTGCCCAGACCCATCAGCTTTACTGATCAAGAAGCAGCGCACGTCAGTCTGTCAGCGTCTGTGGGCGGGGCTATCTTAGGTGTCTGAGGTGTCGACGCCATACAAGGAACAAACTGCATAATCTTGTGTGTGTGTTGGTAGTCGAGGCCGGCTGAGCGTGCACGTCCAGAGGTGCACGTCAGAGAGGGTTTGCACCTCTGGGTTCTGTTTTGAACGCAGCGAACGGTTTCAAACACTGGCTGTAAGTGGAAGAGCGTTCAGTCGACCTTTTCACATCTGAAATGACCGAATAATCGAACCTTTTGGTCAAATCCTCCCTTTTGGTACAATTACCAGCTCAGTTAAACCATCGCTGACATTCTTCTACCACATGAACGTCACATTAACGGAGGCATTAGGACAATACATTCAGGTCAACTTTTTTTTTTTTTTTTTTTTTTTTTTTAATTTGCCTGGTTGAAGTTCTCCATCAGTTGTCACACTGTTCTCACTAGAGCTGAGCGATTTTATCGATTCTGCGATATATATCGATTGCTTCGATTTTTCAGCCACGGGTATCGATATTCTAAGCTTCTTTCAAAACCCCCCGTGTACCACCTTTAAAAGCTTGCAAGCAACAATTTACACTGTTTAAATAAATGAAACAATTTTTCTCAACAAATCTTCTATTCATTTTGTCCAGCATTTGCAAGCTGCCTGTCAGCCATATAATATGTAATTGATGCTTTCAGTTCAATTAATTCAAACAAAGTCATTGGAACACTCACAAGATGTCACCAAAATCACTTTGTTCCTTTAAAATCTTTCGGAAAATGATGTAAATGTATTGTAAGATGAATATCGATATATATCGTATCGTGAGCCGAATATCGTGTCTCGTATCGCAATTTTAGTGTATCGCTACAGCTAGTTCTCACACACGAGCATTTCTCACTGCGAAGTCCACGGAGGATTAGTGGGCCGTTCTAGACGTAAAGAGTCCTGCGTTCTGTGAAGAAATATCTTACTGTTAGTGAAACCCAGAAAAAGAACAAAGTTGCTTTAGCGTTAACCCTTGAAGTGTTACGGTTGTGAATTCACGCGTGATACAGCGAACCTCGGACTGGTGGGAGGTCCGTGTTCTGAAATCAATCGTTGAATGATCGATCATCGAGGTCTATCTAACATCAAAAAGCCACAGAGGTACGGGATGACCAGTGACTGTGAATGCTGGATGCACCGCATCCAGTCACGTGACCCGTAGGTTCTTACGGAGTGCTTTTGAAGTCCATTTTTTCTTGAGCCAAGTGCCGCCATGTTGCAGGGAGCTGTGTTGAGAAGCCCACCAGCGAGCTGCTTTTTTTTAGCACCTCAGCGAGCTTAGCTGAGGTCTGCCGTGGGCTTCAGCGTGGAGGGACCAGTCAGGACTAGGGTTGGGAATCGAGAACCGGTTCCGTGTGTTTCAATTCCATGGAATTGTTTAGCAGTTTATCTAGCGATTCTCTTATCGATTCCAACCAGCACCAATCTCATGTAATTTACGCAAGTTACGCACAGTCAATTCCAGAAAGCACTTACGTGATTAAGTTACGCCGGTTTAGCACGTGCATTGCAGTTGTAAACAACAATGGCACCAACCAGGTTCAAACGCTCAGAAGTTTGGCTTCACTTCACAAAGAAAGATGGCAACAAGGCAACTAGCAGTCATTGTAAAGTGGAGATAACAGCGTCGGGAGGGAACACGGCTAACATGCAGAAACATTTGTGATGCGATAACGAGTGTCGTGTTTTTGACGTGCTTCGAACTGATGGATCTCAACCCAGCAGCAGTAGCCAAGCTAAGATCACCTCTGGTAACTCTGGTAAGTAGCTATCCCGCTGCCTATGTGCTTCTTTGTAAAACACGCTGCAACATTAAAGCTATGCTATTAAACGAATGCCTTCTGCATTACATTTAGAAGATGACCATGACGAGAGAGAGTCTGGCTGGTTCAGAGGCTGGAAGACATGATTATTTTTCTGCAAAAGAATTGTTAATTCTTCATAGTATTTGCAGATTTGTACTATGCACTGTTTGTTGTATTTGATAGTATTTATCTTTCTTTATTTTTTTTTTTGAGTGCTTAGTGAGCTCATATATCCTTTTAAAAGGGAGATTTTTTTCATTTCTATTAGGAAAAATCTGTAAGTCAAATGTTACACATTCTTTGTGCAAATATGTTACACATATTTGCACAGTTACATATTACAACAGTTCATTTGGGCCTCTTTTGACCTCGCTGTTGAGTTTGTAAGGTCGTGACTTCTAAATAAAAAAAAATTGATGCTAATAAAACTGTTCTCCTTTTTCCTCAAATTAGAATCGATAAGAGAATCGATAAAAAATCGAATCGTTCAACAGTATCGATAATAGAAATGGGCGACATGAGCGACTCGGGAGCCACGCCGCCGGTCCAATGCAGGGAGCTGTTGCCCGGCCCGGCTGAAGGAGCTCCGGCCTGGCTGTCGGACCGGTACTGCTCACAGGAAACGATTTCAGGACTCTTCCAGTTGGAGCTGTGCTGGGACCTGCAGAGAATCATCCCTGTAAACCTGAACGGCTCACTGGGTGACATGTTTTCCAACTCCGGTGACAAAAGACAAAGCGTTTGGATTTGTCGTCATTTCAGACACACCAATACATCCTCTCGTGTAAAAGAAAATGTCTTTTTCGTTATTTTCTTTGTATTACACGTCCCCTTTTAAGGAAGCAAAATTATGTCTCTGCAGCCACAAAAGGTGCAAGTATGGGCTTTGAATCCTGTAGACTCCGTATCGTGTGATTAAAGGAGTTCCCTGAAGGTACCCCGGTTAATATGACAATAATCTCTGTTTTAAAATGTTGTTTTCTCCCCCTCTGTGAGTTTGTCCTCGGAGGAGCTAAGCTGACGGAGCATGAAGGCAGCCACAAAGCCCCGAACTGCCTCCTGACACCAGCCGGCTCACCAGCTAATCATTACACATCTTCCTCATGCGTTCAGCACTTTTCTTCCCCTCCTCTTTCCTCCCTCCATCCTCCTCATCTCCTCCATCTCTGACCCCAGTCTGTCACCTCCCCGAGTGCATCACTTCTCCTTGTTTGTGTGAAAGTGACAGTTTTGGGAGAGACGATGACTTTGAGAGAAGAGAGAGCCGGAGCGTTTCTGCTCTGCTCTGCAGCAGGGTTTCTGCTCCGAGTAGCTACCTTGGCGCGCCCTCTAAATCTGCTGAGCTCTCACAAAAAAAGGAACTTTTATTTATTTATTTATTTTACTGTTTTTTATCCTCCCTTCTCCACGTCTGAAGGAGGAGTCGCACATCAGCGATGCAGCGCGGCAGCTCCTAGGAGGGGATGAACCGCCTGCTGTCAGCCTCCACGCCAGGAGCAGTCTTTAAACTGTGACACTCATTTCCGCCGCGGAAAAGCGACGCTTTCGTCTTAAAAAAAAAAAATAAATAAAAAAAATAAATCCGTGTTCCTGTTTAACAAACACTGATCCGCGGAGGAAAGCGTCGCATCTGCGGCCGCCATGAGCCTCGGACGGAGCTCGCTGGGCAGCGTGGATGACCGTCGCTGACCGCTGGACGGCCACAGGGACAAGCCCACAGGTAGCCGTGCGTAATGCCACTTCCTGCCCCCCCCCCTCCCCAGTAACGGCTCCTGGTGACCTCTGGCTGTGAGCTGCAACCCATCACGCCCCATCAAGCTCAACCCAGTCCTCCCAGCGCTCTGATCCCTGGAGCTGTGCGAGCGAGAAGCTAAAAGGGAGACAGTCAGCCTTTCCAGTCCTTTAAATTGCTCGTTACCGAGCAGTTGCTCAAATCCGCGCCGTATTTTACAGATAAAACTATTTACATCCTTCTGAAGAGCACGAGGTCTGACAAGGCCTCGGATTTCTCTCGGACTCGGTGAAAGAGCCAACTTTCTTCAGCAAAACTCTAAGAGAATACAGCGATGCTTGGGAAGGTTTGATTTTCAGCGGTGGGATTTCTGCTGGTAATCCTGACACCTCTGCTAAAGATCAGTAACCATGACAACGGGATTTTTTTTTTTTTTTTTTTTGAGGGAGCAGCTGCTTGAGGTTTCCAGAGCCGGAGCAACACCCCAGAATAAGATGCATCCGCATCATTCAATCACGGAAGGTGAAATTGCGGCTTTAATCGATCTTCAGACAGCCAGATGAGGAGACATAAACATCTCAGTCCAACTGAGGAGAACGAGTATGAGGTTCTCAGTCGTCTCACCAATGCGTCCAGATGTGGATGAAAACGGGATTTGACCGTGAAGCAACAGGAGAAGCTAAGAAGAAGAAGACGACGAACTGAAACATACTGGATTTATAAGTTTCTGTGTCGTTGTTCCAGTTCACTGCCGGACGAAAGCTTTATCATATTTCCCCAACCTCAGCTTCTCCTCACTGACCTCCCATTAAACTCGGGACGGAAATTATATTTAAAGTTCTTAAGGGCCGAACTCCCTCTTATCTTCAGGAGCTTGTAGCTCCATATCTGTCCGATAGAAGACTTCGCCCTCAGACTGCAGGCTGATTTGTGGTTTCTTGAGTTTCCAACATTGAATGGGAGACACAGTCTCTCCCTTTACAATTAGGTTAAAACTTTCTTCTCTGATAAAGCTTACCTCTTGTATGGAACCACTTCACCAGTACCTGGTTGGACCTCCTTTTAGCTCCAGAAACTGCCTTTATTCTTGGTGTCATTAGATCCAACTAGGTGTTGGAAACGTTCCTCAGAAGGTTCTGGTCCATGTTGACATGACACATCCCAAAGCTGCTCAACTGGACTGAGATCTGGTGTCTGTGGAGGCCACTGGAGTCCAGTGAACCTCACTGTCATGTTCCAGAAACCAGTTAGAGAAATGATGGTGGTGCATCATCCACCTGGAAGTATCCATCAGAAGATGGTCCACTGTGGTCATGAAGGGATGGACATGGTCAGCAACGATCCTCAGGTAGACTGTGGTGTTGAAACCATGATCAGCTGGTACTAAGAACATCTAAGATTTCAACTTAGCTGCGTTACATTTAAATTCATGCATGCAAACATACATAGTTATTACGTTGTGACGAACAACTTACAGTTTTATAGACAGAAAAAGTATTTCCTGACTTAATATTTCTTCTAATTTGCCACGTCGGAGTGCAGCGTACGTGCGCGTTTCTCCGCATACGTAATTACACGTTCCATTGTCGGCGTGACAGGCATGGGAAATAACTGCCGCGAACATGCAAATCCTGGGCTGCAGCTGGCTGGGATGACACGTTTAGGATGTGTTAATTTATCCCTCTAAGTTTCCTTATCATGTCTGCTGCTTGGCCATTCATTAATAGTCCTGTTTTAATTAGCCATTAGTGAACACACTCCCCGTGTCAGAGATATGAGATGGAGGGAGTGTTGTGTGTGTGTGTGTTGGGGTGTGTAGCCCGCGTGGACGTGCGCGCGCGCGTCGACAGCTCCGTTCTCCCACCGCGGCGGCCCGAACAATCGGCGGGGACACGCTGTTCGGCGGGGCCTCCTCCTCATTATTGGCCCGCTGCTCACTTGCGAGCCGCGTCATTGTACGGCGAGACAAAGGCAGCCGGGGGCCCCACCCAACATGATACCCCGCCACCCCTCCGCAACGCACATACCCACACACACACGCTTCCAGTCCAGCTGGAGGCTTCGCCCCCCCCTCTCCCTCCGTTCCTCGCGTACCTCCAACATCTCAACCGCAGCGCCGCCCGCACCTGATTGGCTGCAGCGTGGACACCCGACGTCGGTCAGAGTCCACGGCAAGAGAACAGGGGATTAAGTCTAATTAGCATGAACGATAAAAACAAACAAACACAGGGATGGGTTTGGAAGGGGGGAGATGGGGGGGGGGGTCACAGAGGCAATCCCACTGTCTCTCTTAATTAGCATTGTTTACCAAGTGACACAGTCGGTCCATGATATAACGGCTGCGCGGCAACATCTATTAGATCTGCCGCTCACGCTCCGATGAGACGCGCTAGTCTGATGAGAGCACGTTTGTGGTCCAAATAGAAAAAAAAAAATAGCACCGTGGTCAAGGTTGTTTTTTTTATTTTTTTAATGTCCTGTCAGAATTATTGATATTAATTATTGATTGAAAGTTAATTTTTATCAAACTGGCTAATATAAAATTGATGTTGCCGCTGGCACAGTCCAGAATGAAAACAGGAAAAGTTTTATGGAAGTTAGTGGAGCGGGAGAGCTTGAATTACTTTTTATTTGCTTGTTGTTGTTGTTGTTTTTTGTTAAAGAGAATCCTGGTGGAATTTAGCACCACAACGAATGAATGAGCAGGACTATGACCGGCCACAAAATTCTCATGAACCGGTCTGGTCTGGTTCACGATCATTTCCACGACAGAAGGACTGGTTGTGTGCCAGTCCAGCGGCGCCCAGACCCAGATCCTTCTGAACCTGTTGCTACTGGCCCTTACGACTCAAACGTGGATCCAGTATCGGGGTGTCTGGTCAGGCCGGCCTTGAGGAAGCCGACATGACCTCGTAACCTTTAAACAGCGAAGATGTAGCTTTGAGATAACCAAAGCTACATTGGTAATTAGCAGATTTGATGACGAAGAGCTGTCCTGATTGAATCCAACGGCCACTGGAAATGCCGCCAATGGGCACCAAGCTGTGATCCCAAAGTAGCTAGCATAGAATACCGAAAGTGAGCCTCATCCAAATCCACAAAACACAAGACTGAAACTCTCTTGTAGCAAGACTCTGGGAATCTCCTCTGGGCTTGGAGGGTGTACCGTCAGTCCAAATCTGTCGGTGCATCTGAGACTCGTCGTTCGGTCTTTAAACCAGCCATCAGTGTCTAATGGAGCCTTACAGCCAACTGGTTCAATGTCGTACTTCTAACAGAGGATGGCTAAACACAGCGGCTGAAACACAGGAAATGACTCAGTACGAGTTAGCTTATCCGTCCGCGGAGCGAGACATTGCTGCTTGACAGGAGATCTTTGTTCCCGGTTTAGATGTGGGAGGCGTTCGAGGGTCTGAAGAAAGCAAAAAAGAGACGCTCGAGTGAGCGGACAAGTCGTAATTCTGGATCCCAACCAGCGTTCCCAGGTGGAAAATGTAGGATTATCGTACCAGAGACTCAAAATTATCATATTTTGAGGGAAATTATCGTACATCTGTCATAATCAAAAATAACAAGCCCAATGATGCGCTATAGTCAAATTTAATTACTCTAGCTAGCAGCCTATCATGCTCGTTGTTCTGAGACAAACATTCGTATCTCACGCTCAGCAAAGCACGATTGGCTGGAAACATGTCACATGGGAACAGATGCCTTCAGGGTTCACAAAAAAAAACTCTTCATCAGGCAGTTGCGGCAGGCAACAATTCGAAATATTCAAATTATCGTACATTTGGCCCTTTTTTTTGGATTATTGATCGTATATCGTACAGAGGGCCAAAATTATCGTACAAATATGATAATTATCGCACACCTGGCAACGCTGATCCCAACTGTCGCTGTCAACAACAATCCGCTGTCTTACTGGTCCCAGTGTTGATTTAATGACACTTAATTGACTCAGAGCACAGTACTGCAGCAAATATTTGAAAGTGGATTGCAATTAGCACGTTAATGAGAGCATTGCTTTGGATTTGCTTTCTGAACATCTGATGTTCAGGTTGAGCAGGAAGCCTAAACGTCTGATGTCTTGTCGTGGCTTCTAGAAGCTTTTTCGACCACGTGAGCGGCTCACAAGAGTTTTTGAAGTCGGCAGCGACGAGAGGCTGTTTATCTCAAAAAAGTTTAAAAGGTTGAGACAAGCGCCGACCGAACACGTACGGCGCACCAGACTCGTGCGAAGTTCCCCCCGCACTCTGATGAGCCGAGCGAAAAGGCTATCGATCGCCACCCCACATGTATAAATATTAGTGATGAGATGATTGATGATAGGATTTTTAAATCTCTTTGGCGTGGCAGTAAAATTGCATTTGCCTCCGAGTGTCTGCCCGTCCCCGACGCTGAGGACCCGCCCCTGGGGAGCTCATCGCTGCAGTGGGGGTCACTGAAAACTGGGCCAAATCAAAGTGATTAAGGACCTGCAAATCAATACCGCCTTTATATTAGATTTACTCACCCTCCACGGATCGCACACAGTCAGCAGAAAGATGGAGGGAGGCCGAGGCTGAAATGAAACCAGATCCAGCTAAGCGGCGGCAGATTGGGCGCTGGTATAAATCGTTAGGCTCACATCAAGTCTTCGAGGCGTGATAAGATAATATAATCATCTTTGAAGGGAGGATAAGTTGAGAGCTGTCTTTTGTTTCTGCTGAGCTCATAACTGTAGTGTTTTGATGATGAAACATCAAGGAAAATCATTATCTCCAAACCCATTTGGGAGGAATATTGATGCCCGACTTCAGCGCGATGCGCTATAAATGTTTGAATTTCTCAATGATGCCATTGACAGAGTAACAACGTTATAATCAACTTGGATTTCACTTTAATGTCTTTGCGTCAACCAGAAATAAGCGTCTTGATTAAGACGTGCCATGAAGCATTTGATCACAGCGGGTCTTGTTTGGCAAACAACAATCTCACGTGAACGAGGACACGTAACGTTTTCCACACTGTGATTATTAATTTCATCAGAATTAAAGCAATCAAACAAAAGGTGATTTTAACAAGTATCCTCATGGTTTAAAAGCTCGTACATCCACCTTTGGAAACAGAAACATTCAGTGACAGTAGGGGTGAGTATTGGCAAAGGACCTCGCAATATGATATGTCACGATACGATATCACGATATCACGATATATTGCGATATTCTACCCAGTTAATATCAAAATTAAAAGTAGAGATGAACATACTGACAGCATTGTAAAAAAATCAATATTAGGATTATATTGGGCGGCCGAAAACCACGATATATCGCCAAATTGATTTTTTTTCGCACCCCTAAGTGACGGTGGGCACTGAAGTGTTTTCACAGGCGACAATAGCTCAGCTTTGGTCCCATCCAATCACGTGACGCTGTTCCAGAAGCCTGATGATCTTCAGATGCAGTTTAGACGACCCCGTGCTCATTGTGAGAGGAAGTTTAAGGAGAACCAAAATGCAGAAGGACATTTGCTGCCTGTAAAATACATTTTTATTATTAGGGTATACTAGTCGGACAGAGGGTGCAAGTGGATTTAATCTCTAGTGTATACAACAGAGATGGTCACTGTAACTCACAGCAGCGTACAGGACTATCTGTTGCCGGCACAAGACAATGAATTAAGGAAAAGCAGTCATTTTAACCACTTGTTATCAATATTTGAGCCTTGAGCTAGATTCTTTTCAGCCAGCCTCAGAAAAACCCGCCATGGCGACTGACGGATATCCCACATAGAAGAGGTCTTCACGGATCCACTTTCATGGACCCAAACCCGAATGGACCCGTGAAAATTCGACCCGAAACTGACCCAACCCGAGCTATTATCATAAGTTCAGGAGTCCGAACCCCAATGGACTCGCAATACTTGGACCCGGAATACTTGGACCACGAACCGAACCGAGTTACCTGAATAGAAACGAGACAATCCAGCCCATAGTTGCTCATTTTAAAAGTTGTCTAGCGTTGAATAAAACTTGATTTTCTTACCTAAAGTTGTCTTCTTCTACCCGGTTCAGTTGCTACATAGGCTACGTGATGTAAACAACAATAAATCCACATTGTTATTCTCTTTGTGGATACAGATGCTATTGGTAGCAACGGCTAACGCTAATAGCCTACACCGGTCAGGACATGTCCTATATATGTTCTCTCTCATCCAGCGTTGCATCATGTTGGCCAATTCCGTTGTGCTTTACAGCTGCCGGGCAAACTGCTAATAACACGCTACGACAACACGATTGTTTCATGACAAATACGCCACGTTAATGAATAATTAATTAAACTGCCCCGAGTCCTGACATTGGCTGCCACCGCCAATATCTTTAACTCTCGAGTAAACGCGGTCCCAGCCTGTCGGAGAGCACCGACCGGACCCGAGACTAACTGTACCGATTCCGACCCGAACCCGGAGTCACGTCTTTTGAATGGACCCAAGACCTGATTCGGGTCGGGTCGGAACCTCGGGTTTTCGGGTTGTTCGAAGACCTCTACCACATAGATCTTCTACGTTAGATACGAAGAAAACAGGTCTCTGTGACCTGATGCAGTTTTCAACCAACACTGAAACAAGCAGGAAGTCCAAAAAGCAAAAGTTCCAACCACAAGGGTGAATCAAAGCGATGGCATTGTGGACCTGGGCATTTAACCAGCTCAGTAAGACCTTGAGGAGTTTTTTCATTTTTGCTTTCTGAGAAGAGTGATAGATGTCTTGAATGCTCTCCAGTTTTGGATAAACTTTCTCACGTTGTCCAGAACTGCTTCTCTTTGACAGCTGTCTTTGTGACCGCTGTCTTCGTGACCGCTGTCTTCGTGACCGCTGTCTTCGTGACCGCTGTCTTTGTGACCTGCTGTCTTTGTGACCACTGTCTTCGTTACTGCTGTCTTTGTGACCGCTGTCTTCGTTACTGCTGTCTTCGTGACCGCTGTCTTCGTGACCGCTGTCTTCGTGACCGCTGTCTTCGTTACCGCTGTCTTCATGACCGCTGTCTTCGTGACCGCTGTCTTCGTGACCGCTGTCTTCGTGACCGCTGTCTACGTGGCGGTTTGGCGATGAGCGCCGCGTGACCTAAACTTACCCATTGAGTCGTGACTGACTGTAGTCAGTTCTGCAGCAAAAACCTATTGATCCAAGGTGTTATCAGCAATGCCGTCACGATTTCGGTTCTTTTGGAAAGCGACTTGCGATTGATTTGTTGCAAGCGGGAAAGCTACTAGACCGAGCGAACGGCAAAACTTTTCTTTTTTGTCCTGTGAGGACCCTGAAACCACTGGTGAGGATAAACGCACAGCAAAGCGCTGGAATCCGACTTCCTCTCACGGCGCTCAGCCACCGTCCATGTGACTCCAGCTTTACACCTCACGGAGCTGTTCGAATTAAACCAGTGTGAACATGAAATGGACTGGAGCTAATATACTTCCATGCATCATTTGCCGCTCGGTACAGGCCAAACAAACCGAAACGCAGGTGTGTAAGCAGCCTAAAATGTTGACAAAAGAGCGGAACGTTCCCGGTCGCGATTGGATACCTTGTCATAGAGAAAAAAGCCAGCTCAGAGGACGAATCTGCCGGGTGGTGGTGGGGGGGGGGGGGGGGAGAAGAGAAGAGGAGCTTCGACAGGCTGACATGAGTCACAGCAACAAATTCACACCCCGTCTCTGCTTTGCCAGATGTCACTTCTGGAAAATGCAACAATTTCCCCGCTAAAGCTGACAAGGCGGGCTGAGGGAAGGAAAACAAGATTTATAACGGTGTAAAGCTCACTCTGTGGTATGACACGTTTTGTAAGTGATATTCTCTAAATGGAAAGGACAGAAGGTGACAGAAGCAGGTCCTGATTTTATACCAGATCTTACTGGAGCCGGTTTAAGTCTCCGCCGAAAACATCTGCATCCACGCCGAACCGTGAACACGAGTCAGAGGATAAATGAGCTGAATTCACCCTGAAACCAGAGCGCTAGCATGTTCTTAGCCGCTCGCAAACGCACAGCGAGCCGTTACCCCCCTCATCTCCATGGAGACATCATGTCCCAGCCCCCCCCTCACCCCCCCACAAACCTGAGCGGTGTTTGTCTCACAGTAAATCTAAATTGCCGAGTGCAGTTAACCCCCTCACCTCCTCCCCCTCAGCCCGAGTCTCCGGATCTCTGAGGCGCAAACCGCGACGAGAGAGTTACAATCGATGTGAGAGGAGAGAGGAGCTGGAGAGAAAAAGGCGAGGAGGGGTTGGGGTGAAAGAAAAGGCAGGGGGACGTGTTGGCACACAGCGGAGCTGGGGGTCACTCAGGAGCTGCATGCTTTTTTTTTTTTTTTTTTTTTTTAAGTTTTCTTTCACGCCGCAGATAAAGAATAACTTCCAGTCTGCGCTTTGAAGTTATTTATGCGGGAATCTTTCATGTTATCTGGCGTGAACGAGGCTGTACGGACGTATATGAGGTTAGAGAGGAGCCTCCAATCTGTTTACAGCTCTGATTGGAATTACACAATCAATTACCAGCTCCTGCTGTGGCCCAAATGAGCCGGCCCAAAAGACAGGGGAATTGGTTAAATGTTATTGTTGGGAGGCCATTATCCAACAATCGGGGTTGTTAATGCAAGAAAATGACATTCATTAAAATGCTCGACGGGAGGCTCCCAGGGGCCAGGCTGCAGCTGACCCCCATTCACCGCCCGGCTTTGTGGGCCCTCGTCCACTGCGGGGAGGAGGGGAGGCGGGGGGGGGGGGGATCATGTCAAAGGCGCAAAATGCTCCTCTTTTGTCACGGAGTGGCCTCCAGTGTCCCTTTGCGAGCATGTGTGTGCGACAGAGAGGCAGAGAAGAGAAAATACCTGCGACTGGAGGCTCTTGTGCTGCAGAGAAAGTGCGTGAGCGAGAGAAAAAAAGGATAATTACATCATTCTGTGAATTGGAGGTGTGGAGGGAGAGCGTGATTGAGCCCCCCCCTCCCTCCATGGATGCACATGTAATCCTGTAGTAATGAGGCAGAATCATACTCTAAACACTTATATCATCAAGCTTATACGTCTGAGAGATGGCTCCACTATGACTCAATCCAGTCCTTAAAGTCACAATCAAGTGAAACTTTTAGGGGGTGCACGTTAACTATCGGGTCGATAACAGGAAACTATGACGTCATCCCGATAACTCCAATATCATGACGAATAGCCCCGATAACATATATATTTTGTCAACACGGCAGTGTCTCGCTCCCTCTGAGTCTTAAATGACCGGCAGTGAATGTTATGTTCAAGTAACGCCGGCATAATCAGAAAAACGATTACTTAATAAGGAAAATCAAGAATACCCCCTCATGCCAGAAAACAACTCCTTAATTCAGTCATAATTTTGGTAGTTGCTGATTTGAATTAATATTCGTAGTATTTTTCCACATGTTACACATAAAAAAGAAAAAAATAGAAAAGGCTGAAAGAACGACTAGCAAACGAGAGAATGTGGGAATTTACGTTACACCTTGAATGCAGCCTGCAGCACAGCGTACTGATCACAACAAACATGGCGACGTGGAACTTTGTTAAAGTTTCAGAAGAAGATAGTTTGGTGGTTATTTGTGATGAATCCTCCGTGCGAATTCTACGAGGAGGGAAGCACAAGCTTTAATACGTAAAACCCGATCGGCCACCTACAACATAACAATCGCTTCCATGGAGTTTTGAAAGCGCGCTAACGTGAGCTAACGGAAGCTAATGCTAACGTGTGCAAGCCAGCAGGAGTCTCTCCTCTCCTCTCCCTCATTCCTCTCATCTAAAGCTTCCATGAGATTAAAAAATAAAAACTACTGAACCTCATTTACTTTAATTAAAGGTATTAATTTAAATGGAACCACAAGCCAAAATCCTTTAAATGTTAATCTTTTTCTGTTTGTAATTCTGATGCATGTATTTCCATCAGTTCAAGGAGCCTTTATTTTTTTTTATATCAGTCAGTAATGAACCTTATTTAAGTTGATGTGAGATATCAAATAAGTTTGTTTGATAGCTTTAAGAAAATGTTTGAGAGGCTTGCCAGTAGTTTTTCATTGGAAAAATAAATATCTGTTCATATAAAAAGTCAAAACTATTTTTGATTTTGTTCATAGTATTGATGTAATGATCTTAGTTATACAGTCATGGAAAAAATTATTAGACCACCCTTGTTTTCTTCAGTTTCTTGTTCATTTTAATGCCTGGTACAACTAAAGGTACATTTGTTTGGACAAACATAACGATAACCACAAAGATTGCTCATAAGAGTTTTATTTAAGAGCTGATATCTTACCATTTTCCATGGTTTTCTTAATTATAACCTAAATCACTTAAGTTTTTACATCAATAGCTATGGCGTACTGCCAAAAACACTGCTTTTATGCATTCAGTGTTTTTCTTTTCTATCTGTTTTAGTCACATGATGACGTTTAGTGGTACCAGGTATTAAAATGAACAAGAAAGTGAAGAAAAAATGGTGGTCTAATCATTTTTTCCATGTGTGTTATCGGTATTGGTGCTGGTATCGGCCTTTAGGAGCTGAAAGTTATCGGTTATCGGTATCGGTTTTAAAAAACAGTTATCGTGCATCCCTAGAAACTTTCATTTTATTTTATTTTATTTATTTATTTATTTATTTATTTATTTTTAAAAGCAGGATCCGGCTAAGAGATTATTTTTGCAACCTTCCACCGAGCCGAAAGGCTTTCCTCACTCCCGCTCTACCCGGTTATAGGTCGGCGAAACGAAGACAGCCGTGGCCTTGTTATTTCTGTTCATCCTGCAGGAAACAAGGGCTGAAATGTGTTCCGTCACGGAAAAAGAAAGCCACATTGTAGCTGTCTGCACAGGAAGGAGCGAAAGCGCAGGCCCATGAAGCCAATTCAACACTGTTTGCATTTTAACCCTTCCTAATGAGCCCTATTTTGGAGATTCCCGCTCCGAGATGACATACCCAATTTAAAAAGAGGGCATCCCGGCAACCGCGTCTGTGAATACATTCAGAAATGAAAGTAACACACGTGAGGTTGTATAAGAGAATTACAGGCCGGAATAAATGCAGATGGTACACAGCATAAATAAAATATTTTGTCTCCATGTGACAAGACATTTCCCTTTTAGAAGCTCTAGAAATCCATTCTAGAACATCTCACCGACTGATTTTCCTGCTGTGTAACTTGGTTTTCAGAGTATTTTTTGAGGAGGAACCACTTCTGTGATTGACACGTCTGTGGAACGTTCACAAATCCACGTCACTACAGGTATTATCCAATCAGAATAAAGAAAGGACTTAATTCCCCGCGTGACAGAAACAGCCGGAGAGGGTAGAAATGATTTTTATTTGATCAAGAGACATGAGATGACATGAATGAAGTGAAGTTTTGCGCTAGAATTTAAATTATGATGATGAAACCCCACAGGTAAAGCCTAATCCTGAGTTGTTTTTTTTTTTTTCTGTTGCAGTCTATGAAACTGCAGCTTCCCCATGAGGGCAGGTTTTGTTTGTAGCACATCTTCAATGTATTCTTTGGGTTTTTTATGTGGTGTTCAGCTAGCCCACATGTGTCAAACACAAGGCCAAATGTGGCCCGCCACATCATTTTATGTGGCCCTCGAGAGCTTGTGCATTATTGGCTTTCACATTAAACCAATATTATAAGACTTAAGTTAAGCTTATGCCGCTTTAAAGCGCATATCGACAAACTACATCTCCCACAATGCATTTCGGGGGTGTTGTTACCCACAACGACAACCGTATCTCACCATTAACGAGACAAGACGATTTTCAGAACTGATGGACTGAAGAAAAACCTCTACAAAACTAACCCCAACATACAACCCGGTTATTTGTAATACACTGATTTCTTAATGGCTTAACTCATTTAGGAAAGGTGGAAAGACAGTGGGGTAACCTGTGGGGTTAGAGTTAATTATTGGGGGTCGCCGGATCCTTCTGGAGAAATCATTAAAAAGTAACACATTTCTTTTACTGAGCTAGAGTTCATACATTTCATCAGCTGTACAAGCGAGACGATTTGCATGAGAATAGGTCTTACTGAGTGCATAAAAGTCTCTGATTGGGGCTAAGGGGCTGAGACCAGCAACCTGATTACTTGTTCCTGAGTTGAAAAGGGTGAGAACCACTCATCTAAACCGTATGTTATGCTTCAAAAACTGACCAGCCCTGGTCTCCTCGGCTGTTGAGCTGAACAACTACGAGCTGGATTGTGCTTTAAAGATTAATGGGTTGGATTCTAAAATGCTCGGCATGCCTCAACAAAGAGTAAGAAAGGTAAATAAATAAACAGAGATGCCACCCAGTTTGGCGGCTCACACCTTTTTCACGACCGAGCGAACTGCAGAGTGACTTCACTTTGTCAGGTTCTTCTTACCAGGCTTTGTCCAGATGCCAGCAACAACAAGAGCTTTCCATAGCTGTGTTTGAACTGCAAACTAAATGACGCCAAACCAGTCGAAGCCGGTGTGAGACATTAGAGATGCGCGGATGACGTATATTTTAACCCGCAACCGCTTCTTAAAATCTCTATCCGCCCGCTATCCATTTGCAGGAACATTTTTTCACCAATTTTCAAAACCGAACCGACCCGCCATCCTTTTTAATAATATGTAAAATATTTTTTCTTATTATTATTATTATTTGAGTGCTTCAACCGCAACCCGCCCGAATTTAATTGAAGTATTATTTTTTGACGAGTCATCCGCCCGATATGCGGATTATCCGCTCCGCCCGCGGGTGCGCGGTTCAACCGCGCATCTCTATGAGACATCCAACACCAACTTGGTACAGAAGGCTCCAGTGGGAGCCCAGATAGTTTTGGGTACTTGTGTTTAAAAGAAGGTTCTCCTGGTCAACTACCAGAGTGAAGTTCCCAGTTAGCAAAGTGAGGTGTGAGCCGCCTGCTCGGCCAATAAACCGCCTGGTCGGGGGTGACTGTTGACCTGGGACAGTTGCGGCGGCTCACGGTTGCTGGTGGGTCAAACCTGGTGGAGGATGCTACTCGACCAGAGGACCCAGTTACTGCAGGAGGTACAAGTCAGGGAGCGAGAGGCGGTCCAGTTGGTATCCCCTGGTTGGCCCTGGTTATCACCTTCAACCGAGGGCAAAGGCAACTGCATCAGGCTGCTTCGGCCAACCCAAAACCAGTCGCAGCGGTCTCTTTGTGCAGCTAAGAGCACAACGAGCTACATTATGTTATAAATAATATTGATCAGGCTCCTTTAGGTTTTAATTCACAACTTAGAAGTTGCTGGACGTTCTAAACCAGAAACTTAGACTCTCAATCAAAAGACGACATTCAATTACTAAAACACCTAAATTAAATATAGTGGTACCTCTACTTACGAACGTCTCTACATACGAAATTTTCAGGTTACGAAACGCCTCAACGGGAAAATATTGCCTCTTGTTACGAAAGAAATTTCAGGATACGAAAGGCAAAAATACAGTGCGCGCCGCTACTCGCAGCTGCCAGAGTTTACCAAACGTAAACATACTTGTAGCTGCTCTGCCATTGGCTATCGGCTAGCATCTTCCTGGCATCTCTCTCTGAATTCTCGGAATTTGTGAAGAATTTTTCGGTGAAGAATCACCGAGAAAGTGTTCACTAGTCGGGCTATCGCTCACTATGTTGATGTTAGCCTTGCACATTTTCGAAGGATTGTTAAAAGCCGTTCTTTACAAAACGTCAGCAAAAAAACGTGACGACCAGTTAAAAGGTAAATGAACATTTTTATTCTTTACTTTATTCTTTGTTTTTATTATGTACAACTCTCATTTTATGTTTATTGTGCAGTTATTTATTGTAACATGTATTTGTTACATGTTTTGATGCATTTTTATGATTTATAAAAAAAATTTTAATGTTGGGGGGCTTGGAACAGATTAGGGCATTTACACGGAAAACGCGTCTCTACTTACGAAGTTTTCAGGTTACGAAACTACTTCCAGAACCAATTAATTTCATAAGTAGAGGTACCACTGTATATCATACAGTGATCCCTTATTTTTCGCGGTTAATGGGGACTGCCCACCCCCGCGAGAATCAAAATCCACAAACTGAAGCCGGAGCCTAAATAATATGTTTAAAATATGTTTAAAAACCGCAAAAAAGTAGCGAGGCACTGAAGCAAAACAAGACAAAGGCTCAACTGTGGTCTTTCTGTTACCTACACAGCCTCTGGTCTCTGAACCGTAGTAAAGAAACCGCTCTTTCATCTAACCACATTTTCATTCTGCCGTCCCACGACACACACACTACATTACCCATAAGGCCACACCATTACCTATAAGGCCACTTTCTTAGAGGGGCCAGGCTGGCTCACAACATTTCTTTGCTGCGAGAGAACAACATCCTGTGATGTTTCCGCAATTTTTTCTTGATTTTTTAAAATATTATATATTTCTGAAAAAATCTGCGAATAACTAAAATCACAAAACTTAAAGCGCGAATTGGCACCAATTTTACCTGATGTGGTACGAGGTAATTCACCTCTCATACAGATATAATAGAAATCAAGTTCTGCAGGCCAAAATTGTTTGTACCAGATGGTAAATATGTTTATTTCTGCTGTAAAGTTTTACATTTTAACATGGAGGTCTGTGGGGATTGACTCACTTTTGCAGCCAGCCCCTGGTGGTCGTTTGAGGAACTGCACATTTCTCCACATCCTGCCTTGTGTTAGAGGAGCCGGATGTAGCTCATAAATTCGTTATTCTCTGAGTGAGAAACATGCATTCTTGGATGATTCGAGTCTTTGCTCACATCCTGAATTTGCATGCTGAATCTGATCGGCCTCCCTCGACGGGGGCGTGAGCCTGACACACGTTTAGCACCGGTTACGTGCACAGATAACGAGCGCGAGTGGGGAGCGACAGGAGTGCAGATCCCAGCGGCGTGCCGCTGAGGACTCAATCAATTTTTCACTCCTGCCAGGTCTCTGGCTTATTGAACACAGAGATTGACCCTCCTGGAGACGCCTGCCGCCTCACAGCCGAACACTGACCCCTGACACCTGGCCATCTGTCAGAGCGGAGGGAAAAAACAATAACAAAGATCGGAAAAATCACGAATTTCAGTTTCATTTTGGCAAAAAAGAAAGACAAAAGGATCAAAGAGAGCTCAGATAGAGTAATTACGATCACAATAGTTCAATGGCATTTCCTAGCTGCCACAGTTACGCGCCGTCTACGCTCATCAGAGAGGTGAAATAATTATCGCCGGCACCTGTTATGGCAGAGAACAGGTGGAGCCGTGGCGTTTGTAATCTCCCGTCTAAACGGATATTATCAGGTTGTGCGTGCACGGGCAAATTCCATCTCGGTGCCAAGACGCCTCGTGTGCGTTAGCAGCCGAGTTAAGCCTCTGATTGAGAAACAAGCCACAGTAGCAGCAGCATGGCTGACTGTCTCCCGCAGCATCTGTCTCCAGCAGCATGGGGCCTCCGAGCCTGGAGGAGGGAGGAGGAGGCCGCGGAGAGCTGGCTTCCCTTCATCTCTCCTGCTTCTCGTCTTATTATTTGGGAGTTTAAAAAGCCCCCCCCCCCCCCCCCTTCAGTCCTGTCTCAGTGTGAGTGGTTTTTTTTTTTGCCTTCCATCATCTGCGAGTCAGCGCGGGGTCACATCGCACCACGACGTGCTCTGCTGTGAGTTTAACCGCCAGACGTTGCCTGCTTCCCCCCCGAACGGCGCCGCTCTGTCAAAGCACGGGAGGTAAATAAGGCGGATGGTCTGGCGGCCTTGAACGCTGCTTTTAAATTTGTAAAAACAAAGCATCTCCACGCCTCGCTCTGCAATGAAGTGCGTTAAATTAGTGTAGCGTGTGCTTGTCGTCGAAAATCTCGAAAAAGGTTCATAGAAATGATTCTTCGTATCATAACGCTATCACAGACAACCTTTGACTGGTTTCAGAATCCAGATATGAGCAAGAAGGCGAACAAAACGGTTGAAACTGAGAATTAAATTGATTTATATTGACCGAAGAAGTGTAGTTTAAATCAAGACGTAGAAAGAAAATGCGTTGCATCTACGTTAGGGCTGTAGCGATACACTAATCTCATGATACGATACAAAATATTCGGCTAACGATAGTTAACGAAATTGACCTTGTTCGTTGTAGCTTCAAAATCATGAAATACAGTAGGGCTGTAGCGATACGCTAATCTTGCAATACGATACGATACACGATATTCCCCTCACGATACGATATATATCTATATTCATCTTGCAATATATTTACATCATTTTCCGAAAGATTTTAAAGGGACAAAGTGATTTTGGTGACATCTTGTGAGTGTTCCAATGACTTTGTTTGCATTTATTGAACTGAAAGCATCAATTACACATTATATGGCTGACAGGCAGCTTGTAAATGCTGGACTAAATGAATTAAAGATTTGTTGAGAAAAATAGTTTCATTTATTTAAACAGAGCAAATTGTTGCTTGTAAGCTTTTAAAGGTGGGGCATGGGGGTTTTGAAAGAAGCTTAGAATATTGATACCCGCGGCTAAAAAAATCAATACTCGATGAAATATCGATATATATCGTGGAATCGATAAAATCGCTCAGCTCTAATCTACGTGTACACGGTTAAGCTGCTTACCCGTATAGTCTCAACACTCTGGGGAGGCAACGTTGGTCTTTTCTGCTTTGATGAGCCTGGCTACACAGTAGCGTTTAAAGTTTGGACTTTTCGTCATATTGGATTCATTTTGTGTATTTCAAGTGTCCAACTCTAAGTGTCAGACATCCAGGCCATGAGCAAAAATACTCCAGATTAACTTTGGACTCCCATTCTGGTCGTCTCTTGAAACAACAGCTTTTTGCTTCATGGCACTTTGATGTGTAGCTAGCTTAGTGGACATTATGCCGAAAGCACTAAGAGGTACAATAAATTAATGACAGATGAGAAAACAAGAGCAACTGATCCCGAGATCAGACAAGAATAAATACTGGACCGAGTTGTAAAGTATACTTAACCTCCACACCAATAGGGGGAGCTGCTGAGCTACAAATTGCAAAAGCAATCTTACCCTGCACTCTCTCTGATGAAGTAGCTGCATTAGCCAATGAGGGCGAATGAAGCTAGGTAGCATTACCAGTCAGATGAACAACACACGACGCAGCCTGAACCAAATCAAAATGAGCATTCTTGTGTCTGAGCTCTGACATCAGTTAAAACCACTCTATGCAGCAATACCACTTCTGACCACACGGGTGCATTTCACAAAACATTTCACGTGTCAACTCCTGTCTTAAAATGCAATAAAACGCACCAATAGTTGGACAAAGTGGTGTTATGAGATGTGCCGGACCATCCCCGCTCATCAACGAAGTGGATCTTCTGTCAATGCTACATGCGCCACCATGTGGTCAGAAGTGTTATTGCAACATAGAGTGGCTTTAAGATTTTGACATTGTGTAGCCAGCCAATTCAATATCTTACCCTCTTGTTGTTGTTGGAGTTATTGTTGATTTGTTCATTCATTAACCCACATAAAAGCATTTCCCACGTATCTGTCTTATCTGATATTGTTTTATACATCCCAAAATCAAGAGATGCAGAACAACTAGTCCATTTGTAACTTCAAGACTCAAATTTGTGGCTCATCTCCATGTTTCACTTTGATTTTCCGCATCGCCTCACCGTTCCCCAATCGCCTCCCAAGAGAACTTGCAAAGCCCCGTCCTTAAAATCTTGATGTATGCCGCAAAGTTCAGTTTAAAGTCACTCTGTCTTATGCTAAAAAGCTTTACCAGTGAAGGTTGAGCAACTCCTTGAAGAGTGTCCTTGAAGGCAAAGATGAGTCTATTGATGGCTGTGGTTGGAACTGTGGGAAAGAGTGGAGTTGAATGAGTAAAGTGGCGTTTTCGGAGGTATTCATCGTAAGAAAGAGCTATAATCTTTCAGATGACATGTTGAGCTGGATGCTAGCGTGAGTCTGGCTGCGCTGCTGGGGGTCTCCTCCCCTTCGATTCTCTTACATCACATATTTACACCAGGTACGACAAGAGAAGGACATAAACTGTTTGTATCGTATAATTGTTGAACCGAGGGCAATCTGTTCAACTGTTTGCTTACTTAACAATTAAATGAGCAAACCAATAAATACATGGTTTATTGAAAGCGTGAGCATACCTGAAGGAGGAAGACTTGATTCCATTAATGTCAAACTGTGTTTTAAAACTGTTCTTGTGTGTTTTATTTATATGATTTATATGATTTCACACAGCTACACGAAGAACTGTAAACCTGTAAAAACATCTGTTCTTTAATGAGAAACTCAGATTCGTTACTGTGGTTGAAATACAAACTTCCCAATCTCAAAGTTTTCCATTATGACTAAAACTGTTACTGTTACGGCCTGTCTTTTTTTTTTGGTTCCTGCTTGTTTCTCAAGTTGCAGGTGGCTGACTCGCTGTTGCTCTTCTGTGATTGGCTGCATGGCCTCATCTTCCTCCGCCCTCCTCGGGTCTGGCGCTCTGGTTGGTCGGCTCACCATCCCGCTAAACTAATGGCTGAAGCTGGACGCCTTTGTGAAATCCTGCCACTCTGGTTCTTGCTCTGAACAGCTTGCCACTTTGCTAAACCTTTGAATTGTGCTTTTTGTAGCCATTTGTTATCTGTTTTTTTCGTTTTCAATCATCCCTGCCATGATGTCCACTGAGAGCTAAATTCACTGTTGTTGATGTGTGACATCGCGCCATAAGTGATACGCAGTTGTAGAACCAGACAACTATTTTAACGCAGACAAAATACTTTTGTGTTGCTTTAAGGAAAAAGAGGTACTGCCCTCTTACATACCTTCTAATGTTGCGCCCGCCAAGCTTGCCGCCACCCTTAAATTCCCACTTCCTCCCTGGAGTTAAACTATGTTTAAACTAGAAAAGCACTCGGAGAGCGCAGACCTCCGCCAAGTACGCCTAAAAAATGGGGAAGATTGTGATCAAATCCGCTTAGATCAAGATCAGCCATTTGAAAGTCTTTTTAGAGTTTTGATTGTTTAAGTGTTTGATTTTCATCTGTATTCTGTTTCTATTTGCACATTGTTGCATCGTTTCGTGGTTATGACACGCTAGTTAAAAAAAAAGTGTTAATTAAAAAATTGCAATAAAACAATGGTCTAACTTACTGGTGCGTTCCATTTAGCTGCAGCGAGACTGGTGGTCAAAAACCAAACTGACCAGTAGGAAATTCGTCTGACTCGTTGTTGCCACCGCTTGGCAATACGGTTAAAAACTGTCACCCTTGAAGTGAATTCATTCATGTATGAGTCTTTACTCCAGACCGGTTATGTCGTTGTTTCCGCTGACGTCTTTCTAATGACCAGGCTCCGCCCCACAGTGTCTGACCAATCAAGGCAATCCACAACCGATGACGTAACTAGTAGAAACCTCGGAAAGAAATCACCTGGACACACCCGGAGTTGATTACGAATTTGTTTATATAATTCCCAAAACACAGAAACACCTGCCAGGTCTGCTTTAAGTCTGAAGGAGTTAAGACAGAACTGCTAAAAGCAGCTGTGATGGACTGGTGACCTGTTGAGGGTGTACTCCCGCCGTTCGCTCAAAGATGGCTCTAATTTAGGAATAAGTGGGTACAGATAGTGGATGGATGGATGTTACAAACAGCATAATCAGCCGTAGCAGCCACACTGGACACTGGACTTCCTGAGCTGGAGTTCCCACTTCAGGGGGCGTTCCGGTTGAAACTTCTGACCTGAAACTGGACCTGGGAATCCTGAACGCAATCCTTCCCGTTGTTTTGGAGGTCTCAGCCAGAACGTCTCTGACACTGAGAAAAACTATGTCTGTAACCGTGAACTCTAAAGTTTAAGCGTTTAGCGCTCGCTGCATATGAGCTAACTCCGGCTCATTCCTGAGAAGCAACTATTTTGGCCGAGCGGCACATTGTGGCAGCAAATCCAGGCCTAAATAAAGCAACAATAAGACGACGTCTGCGGCGCTTCCAAGCGAGTCATCTCCAGCAGCCAGCCCGGCTATCATTATCTGTTAAAGAGCCTCCTTCCCTATGGATCATCATTACGAGGCGCATTAGAAAATACTTTGATTAAACTCGCCTAATCCAGCGCAGACAGCTGCAGTCCATTCACAGCTGCCTAATCTCCCACCACTAAATACCACAGAGACAATGGGCAACAAATGACAACTTACGTGAAAGAGAGAGGAGGGGGAGCCAGGAATAAAAGGAGGGAGAAAACAAAAGAAAAAGAGGGACGGAGGAGGGAGGGGAGAGCCGATCCCTCTATCAAAGGCAGGCGGTAAACAGTGCTGATGACAAGCCAGGAGATGGCTGATGCTTTCTCTGGAATGAAAAGGGGATATTGAGGCAGAGGGATTTTGAGGTAAAGGAGTTAAAAAAAAAAGGAAAAGGAGGTGATGGAGTTGCGTCTCCCCTCAACTGGCAGATGAAATGTTGCTCACGGAGGAGAGATCTCTTTCAGCGCAACTACAAACAAGGCGAAGGGGGCTGATGGGAGCCGCTGCAATCAAGATGAGAGGAGAGTACAGAGGGAAAGAGAGAAAAATGAAACTACTCCTCAATGGTACAAATCACCGCGGGGAGGTTATCAGGGCCATCGGCAATCACTATAATGACAACATGGTGTGACATGATAGTTACAGCACTCAAAGAAAATCATTCGCCCAGGCTGGGGAAGAGATAGGCAGGCGCGCGGCTTCATAAATACTGGTCTGCCTCAGAGAGTCGGCCGTGTGTGTGTGTGTGTTTGTTGTGCTGCAGGTCTGTGTGCGTCCATGATGGCTGCTGCGGAGGACGACGGGCAGGTGAGTGTGTTGTGATTGTGTGGGATCGGTGAGGAGGCGTGACCGCACAGATCCTGATGAATTGTTGCTCTTTTTTTATATATATATATATATATATCAGTTGTTCTATGTTGTGTGCGCACGGACACATCCAGGAGCCACGTCAAATATGACACACAGCGTATAATGCAATCTTTCACAGCCGCATCCCGCCGACAAAGTGTCATTACATTAATCAACAGTCACAGAGCCACGAGTTACAATCTGACCTCCCGGATCAACTTTGCCAAACTGCTAATACGGGAACCCGTGTCTTCCCAGCAGTTTGTCATCCACAGTCACGTTCACATAAATGCCTGTCACGAGCCTTCGCGTCTGATTCGTCGCTTCTAATGTTATTTAGGGGCGAAACTGCAAAGCAACAAGCACTCCCTCATTACTGCTCATCATATTTATGTTTCTTCCCTTTTCTGTGTTTGTGCAAAATTTCAGCAGCTTTTTAAAACTGCAAAAAAAAAAAAAAAAAAAAAATATAATATATATATATATATATATATATATATATATATATATATATATATACAGTCATGGAAAAAATTATTAGACCACCATGTTTTCTTCACTTTCTTGTTCATTTTAATACCTGGTACCACTAAACGTCATCATGTGACTAAAACAGACAGAAAAGAAAACACTGAATGCATAAAAGCAGTGTTTTTGGCAGTACAACGCCATAGCTATTGATGTAAAAACTTAAGTGATTTAGGTTATAATCAAGAAAACCATGGAAAATGGTAAGATATCAGCTCTTAAATAGAACTCTTATGAGCAATCTTTGTGGTTATCGTTATGTTTGTCAAATGTACCTTTAGTTGTACCAGGCATTAAAATGAACAAGAAACTGAGGAAAACAAGGGTGGTCTAATAATTTCTTCCATGACTGTATATATATATAATTGACTGTCATGATGGAGCGGTGCATTATGGGTTTTGGTAGTAAAATTCAGAATTAAAATGCAAAGAAAACATTAAAAAAAGGAAAAGATTTGTAGCTCAGACATAGTTTAGTTTCCATTCTCTGATCATGTTCAGTCTTTGAGAAAACACGCTTCATGTTTTATTTTATTTTTTTTTAAGGATCATCCACAGCTGTTCCCTCGACATCAAAGGGCTACATTTATGGAGCCCCGTTTGGGTCATAATTCAATGAATAAATTAGTCTATTATTATGAAATACAGGCATTTATTATTATGAAATATTTCACATTATTATGAAAAGCATGTTTGTTATTATGAAATATTTCCCATTATTATGAAAATGGTTTCGTTTTTCATAAGAATGAGCTTTTACATAATAATGGCTTTGTTTTTCATAAGAATGATTTGTGTGTCAATCACAGAAGAGAGGGCGGAGCCATTTATGTGATTGGCTGCTCTTTCATTCAGGCAAAAGCAACAGAACAGTGAATATCGATAGTGGGCGAGAGGTGCAATGTATATACTCCAGGGCAGTAGGTGGCAGAATGCACCTCAGTTTACGGTTAAAAGTATCGACTAAGAAACGTCAAGGTTTCCCGTAGCTCAGTCCAAGCTGCCATAGCTACAATCGGACTAGGAGCGCACCTTGATGACGCCACGGCCCGCTGCTAACGGGACCTCACGGCCAAAACTAGTCGATGTCAGAGCGTAGAATGGAGAAGGATCAGCCAATGAGCGTGCAGGTCAACCACTGGTCCCGCCCAGTGGAAAATGTCATTATTATGTAAAAGCTCATTCTTATGAAAAAGGAAGCAATCATGTAAAAAACTCATTCTTAGATAAAAAAGCTAAAATAATAAAGATTAAATAATAAAAATAAAAAATGTATTTCATAATAATTACATTTTTCATATTAATAAACATGTATTTCAAATAATGGGAAACATTTCATAATAATGGATACATATTTCATAATAATAAAAGCCTATATTTCATAATAATAGACTCATTTATTCATTGAATTATGACCCAAATGGGGCTCCATATAACTTCGGTGAATTAGTCTTTGGTTTTAACTACCAAACCAATAGTTCAGAAAATTGCAGTTCCTCGACTGACCACTGGTGGCGCCGTCCAGCAGAGAGTCGTTCTCCATCGATAAACATGCCTACAGCCCGGTGCAAACAATCTCTGTGTTCAGAAGTATTTTGTCTTTGCACAGTCAAAAATAAATGTTAAATTGGTCGGCAGATTTACCCTCTAAGCTTTGTCTCCTCATTCATCCATTTATCGAGTAGATCCATCACTACTCGTACCGAAAGCGAATCCAGCATTTGATCTGCATTTGATCTGACATCTATCACACTGTGTGGATGCAGATTCTCGGAAGGGAGTTCGCCACAGTGAAACACGGTGGCGGGAGCACGGTCCTGTGGGGGCCGTTTCGGGGCTAACGGGCACGGAGAACCTTGTTCGTCGTGGAAAAGGAGGATTATCTGGATATTCTGAAGAATGATGTAAAGAAATCTGCTGCCAGGCTTTAGGCCCCTGCTGGGTTTTCAAACGACACCATGAGCCAAAACATACATCTAAACCTTTGGAGGGAGCCCAGATCTCAGTCATGTAGATAATCTACGGGGGAGGGGGGGGGTGTCAAGGTTAAGGTCTATCAGAAGCTGCACAATTCGGATCAGATGGGATAATTTGTCATGGAAGAATAAGCTAAAATGGGCTAAAAATCCCTCAAGAGACAGATGCCAGCTTAGTTAGGAACGGCTGTCGGTGTCAGGCCTGCTGTTCTTTAGATTCTGGACTGCTGATAAATTCATCCGAAAATGTCACATTAACTCAACTTGATTCAGTTTACTGATGAAATTAGGAGCAAGGATAAATAAGGACTTATTTTTTTTTTAATAATGTTAAAATAAACTTGACTAATCTCATCAAGACAAACATGGATTTATATGAAGAAAAGACTCCAAATAAACGTGAATAAACTGTCGAATTTAACAAATTCAATCTGAAATCATCCCTCGACTCGGTGGGATTTCTTAGAAAGAGCAAAAGTTAACATTCTGCACGGTGTGGACGTGTGCAGCACTCGAGGTGATTTTCATGAGCCGCGCTGAGGTGCTCGTGGATGAATCATTGAATCATACATGGACATGCCCCCCCCCCCCCATGCTGGGGAATAATGAGACCCAATGAAGTGAGGAATATGAACACACCTCATCTGCAACAACACCTCGCTCTCTCGCTCCTTTCTTTCCTCTTTTTTTCTTTTTTTCAATTCACACTCCCCTCCCCCTCCCGGTTCCTCTAATCTCCCCGTGACGGTGTGCGGTGCGGCGGCGAGGCGCCTGTTTGCGGTGTGAGCGCGCATGTATTACTGCAACATCCTCCCCGCGTGATGGCGGCGGCGGCGGCCGAGCGGCGGATTCCGCAGCCACGGTTGTTATGGAGGACGGCGCTTGGAAACGGAGGAGGAGGTCCGGGTTAATGCGGCTCAGCTTCGCGTCGGAGAGGCTGCTGGCAGAGGTCAGGGGTCGGCTGATGAGAAAGCACAAAGCCAGCGCCGGACTTGCCGCTCTGTTTCGTGTGTGTGTGGGCAGCGTGGAGGTCAGGATGGTAGGAAGAGTGAGTCATGGCGAGCGCGCGGGCCTACACACGTACACGACTCGTTCGCTCTCAATAAACTCGCACGAAAAGGCAAGTTTGCACTTTGATGCACGCAGATCCGAGTACACTGGGGTGTCATGGACTTTATTTACAGAAAATCAATTAAAACTATTTTCAGCCCACAGTGTCGGGCAGAAAAAACAATCTCATTTGTTACCTTACTGTCTGAAGCAAGTTGTTGTAGCTAAACTGTTACTTCTGTTCTAATACAAATGATCTCAGAGATAAATAAGAAAAGTAGTCGGAGAGCGCAGACCTCCGCCAAGTGCAACAATTCCCAAGTATAGTCAAGTATATGCATAAAATCCGTGTTTTAAATAGTCCCACAGGGACTCACAGCTTCGTGAAATTTGTAGAGGAATGGGTTAACGGCACCACATCAGCCCCAAACTTACCAGAGATATTGAGACTAATGTGTCCCCCAGAAACAAATGAAAGGAGGAAAGGATCCAGAATCCAGGATTTTGAGGCCTGGATGACCCAAATTTTGTAAGACTAATTTTTTTCCTTTTCACATTTCTGACTTCTCCTGAAAATCTGTTTAAATCTCGCATAAAAAGTTATCTAGTACACATCCAGACAGACAGAAAGATAAACGCCGGCAAAAACGTGACCTCCTTGGTGGAGGTAATAAGAAAAGTATACAGAAAGAAAAGTATAAGTAACAAAAGTATACAGAATTCTGAAATTGCCCCGCTGAGCGATACTATATTCAGAAATATCTCTGAATCTATCACTTCCTATTGCCGAAATATCAACTGCTGCTTAGTAGATTCGTAGATCCGGAGCCAGAAACCTCCAATGGCCCCTCTCTTTCGAAAACTAGCTCCCAGTTCAGGGTTCAGGAACAAAAAAAAAAAAAAAACTGATCAGTCTCCTTTAAACAGCCACGGTGCACGATGGCGATCGGCGTATGTCACGTCGATCCAGAGCAAAATTTGAAAAGTCGCTTTATCTCTTCATGGTTGGCCTTTTAAAGTGGATTATTCATCGTACATTGCATCAGCCTGGTCCAGCCAATTAGTCTCTTCTAGAGGAAAGAATCCGGTTCCTCTGAATTGTGGTAGCTGACGACTGTCAGCCAACGAACCGTGAGATAATTAACCATGGGTACCGGGAAAATTCGGCCTTGCAGGGTCCTGAAATGATCCTCCGTGGCACCTGGCTCCTTCAGAAAAACTGCACTGAAGGAGCTCCTGGTGGACATCTGCAGTGGGAAGTTGGTCAGCTGCCTGTAGCTGAAGCTCATTTGTACGACTGCTTAGCTTAGCTTCGCCTTTAGACCCCGGTTAAACGGGCACGCCCTCAATATCTCTCGAGAAACCTTGTAGTTATACGAGATTGTCTTTGCACATCAAGTGAAGTGGCTTGCAGGTCTTGAGGTTGACGCATTGTCCTAAAAGGCCAATGTTTGCATGCAAATGTAATGAACTCAACAACCAGTAAGTTTTTAACCTTGAGCCCCAGAGTCAGAGAAGATGTAAGCTTTGTTTCCCATCTGAGGGTCATTTACCACTCAGTAAACCGACCTACTCATACAACATAACTCCCGGTCACTTCTCCCCTCTTTCGCCCCTCCCTCAGCTCCCTGCAATCATGAAAATGACCGCCATCACCGCGGCAGCATCAGCCGGCGTCAACCGGAGTGCGGGACTCGTGCCGAGACAGTATCACTCAGGAGTAATTTACATAATAACACCTCATCATTCAAAAAAGGTCCTTTTATTTGCGACATAACAGAAAACTGTCAAGATGTCACCCTCGGCGGGGTCCTCAGCTCCACGCCGGCATACAGCGGTGGAGGGCTCTCATTGTGGCTGGTGAGAGCGCAGCCAAGACGGGGAAGGAAGGAAACGGCGAAATGGCCGAGAAGAGATACAAGTGGACAAAGGGAGGAATCAAAATGGCCGAGAGAAGGGGGAAGGTCGTTTTTTTTGCCAGCAGAAGAACAATTTAAGGAACATCCAGAGCCCAATTTATGCACCGAAATATCTCAAATTAAACCTGACTGAGATCCAAGTCCAAGGTTGAAAATGCTCTCTCACTTTAAAATAACCATTACTGCTTACCTCAGAGCTGTTTACTCCAGGAGTGGGAAAGTGTTGGAACTTTGAATTAGTTGAGCAAAGATGTGTTCGGAATTACTGACAGTCGTATTGAGGCAGAAAATTACAGTTTCATACCTGCAAACAGATCAATGAACCAGCAGAAATGACAAAATTGATATGGATGTCTCTCTTCTTTTTAAGGGGTAAACTGAGGATTTGGCTCTTACTTTGCATATTTCCACTCAAACACAGTCCCAGCTCCAAGGTTCTGGGGATTTCAGCCATAAAACATAAGATTCGGTGGTTGCAGCCTGCTTTTCCATTTTGGAGACAATTCTGATCATGTAAAAACTCACATTTTTGATTTTATTGACAGACATTCTAATGACTTCTCACTTGCGTTCGAAGAGTAAAACAACTATTTAGTTACTACATACCAGTTAATCGTTGCTCAAGTTCATAGCGTGTAAATGAAGAACTGGATGGCGTACCTACGCCATTTATGATGCTCACCTCTCTCTCCAAACGTAAATGCACGTCGCATCGACACGGACTGCAACAGATGCGGTTGTTCCGCTTGCTAAGATTTCTTCTTCTTCTTTGTATTTCCCGCTGCTTCATCGTTTTCATGGTGGGGAGAATGACAGTTTGCTGTACTGTCTGTAAAAATGACTGAAAGCCGGAGAGGGCCCTGCTCTGGTTTTGGAGCGGCTTTGGTTCAGTGTGGAGCGCTGGTAAGCTCTGCCCACTTGGCTGGATTCGTAAAGGACAATGAACTCACTGGAAGGTTTTAAAATCTCACGACCAGAGTCTGCTGCTTTAAAACTTATATCTCACTACATCTTGTTCTTTCTAGAATTATACATTTATAAGGGATGAATTCTGTCAAATAAGATGTGCTTTGACTGGCGTGGCACTTCCTTTCTGCGTCCTGTGAGACTTGAGCTTCATGCTAGGGGTGCACGATAATTATCGGGCCGATAACAGAAAATTATTATGTCATTCCGATAAGTCCGATATCATGACGTGCAGCCCCGATAACATATATATTTTTGTCAACACGGCAGTGCCTCGCTCCCACTGAGACCCGAATAAACGGCAGTGAATGTTATGTTCAAGCGACGTCGGCATAATCAGAAAAACGATTTTTTTCAATAAGGAAAGTCAAGAGTCCCCTCTCATGCCAGAAAACAACTCGTTAACTCGGGCAAAATTTTGGTAGTTGCTGACTTGAATCGATATTTGCAGTATTTTCCCACATGTTACACATAAAAAAAGAAAAAAATAGAAAAGGCTGAAAGAACGACTAGCAAACAAGGGAACGTGGGAGTTTACATTACACCTTAAATGCAGCCTGCAGCACAGTTTTCTGATGAAAACAACATGACGGCGATTGTATGGAACTTCGTTAAAGTTTCCGAAGAAGATAGTTTTCTGGTTATTTGTAACAATTGCTCCAAGTTTTTTATTGGAAAAAATAAATATCTGTTCATTAAAAGAGTCCAACTGTTTTTGGTTTTGTTCATAGTATCGATGTAATAATCTTAGGTATATGTGTGTGTTATCAGTTATCTGTATCGGCCTTTAGGAGCTGAAAGTTATCGGGTATCGGTTTTACAAAACAGTTATCGTGCGTCCCTACTTCATGCTTAACATTCATCAGCGCCAACTCACGTAGGATGTTCTTTATTTGCTCGATTGCTATGTCTGACAGACATGAAATAAGACAAAAAGGAAGCTCTGCACTGCCGGCTACAGCGCTGCAGAAAAGAACCCGCACTGCCGACTAGCAGTTGGTGGTCGAATTACAGAGCAATGGCAAACAACAGCACACAAGTACAAACACCAAAAACACAGGTTAGGGTTAGGATTCAATTAGCAGCACAGCAAGCCTTTACCTTTGAAATAAGAGCTCTTAATTTACAGGGTAAATGTCAAGTTTACCAAAGTCAATAGAGATCAACTTCCTTTTAGAGCCAGTTCCTAGTGGTCATTTGAGGAACTGCATGTTTTGCCACTTCGGTGTTATTAACAGTTTAACAAGCCAGATTCAGCCCTGGCTAAGTTTAGGAATGAATATGATGAACTAAAAAAAGAAAGCTAATCTAAAGTCTGAGTCTGCAGGCTAAAGACAACGGTCATAAATTGTGTACAATATACTCCATGTGGTTGACAGCTTTTGCCTCAAACAGTTTCACACTGGTTTGATGCATCTGGCTCGAGCTAACAGTCCCAGCAGTGTTGGAGGAGACGGCAGCGTCAACATGAATGTGGGACTTTCTCCGGTCAAATTGTTATGTGAGTTTTTTCTGAAGCAGTCCACAACTATCAGTTCAACGTAGTGTCAAACTCTGACTCCACAAACTGTCCTCTGCACCACCTTCATCTGTGTTTTTTCATTTTTTTTTGTCTTGTTTTAAGGATTTAGCTCATGTAGAAGGGACTGGCTTCACTGAACCAGTGTTGTAAATTAATAAAAAAATTAATGTAAAATGACAAAGCAGTTTAAAGCACCATTGATGATGCTATCCAGGCAGCAGCATGTAATTATCGGTTTAACTAAAAACAGACACTCAAAGTGCCATAAAGCAGTGCCATTTTTGCCGTGTACGCTTGGTCAGATTTTAAAACGGGAGGTCAACAGAATGAAACGATGCACTTTCCTCTCGTGAGAAAAATTATTCACAAATGGAAAAGCATTCAAGACGGTTGCCAGTCTTCCAAAGAATGGACGTCTCAGGAAGTTCAACCCAAGGTCAGACCATGCAAAGCTCGGGGAAACAGCAAAAGAAAATCCCAAGAGCTACATCTCAGACTCCACAAGCGCTCTGTTTGCATGCTAAATGCAAATTAGGAAAAGACTGAAAGAGTCAGGCTTGTTTGGAAGGGATGCCAGGAGAAAACCTTTTCTGTCTAAAAAAGAACTTGGCAGCATGTCTTAGGCTCGCAAAGTTGCTGCTGAACAAACCACAAGACTTTTAGAAGAATGTCCTTTGGACGGACATTTCCCAAAGTAGAGACATTTGGCCATGATGCATAGTACCACAACTGGTTCGACCCGAGGACAGCGCACAAGCACAAACAGACAGCAACTGTCGAGCACGGTGGAGGAGGGGTGATGATTGGGTGGTACTTAGCAATCAGCTGAATGACTGGACCATGAACCATGAGGGTTCTGGAGAGCATGTTGCAGCCGTCCAGTCGCTAAAATGCTGTGGTGGGACCTTAGGAGCGCTGCACATATGCAAATCTCCAAAAATCTCAATTAACTGCAGCAACAATGTCACAAAGAATTGACCAAGAACCTTCAAAAGCCATCTGAGCCATGAAAGATGGTTCCAGGAGACACTGAACTGTGATGCTTAGTTAGTTTTTCCACACACTTTCTGGACTTTGGTTTAGTTTTTGTTTATCAATAAGATACATAAGGACATAATAATAACGATAGACTTGTGTTTGTATTATAAACCATCAAGCAGCCATTTAAAAAAACAAAAGGAAAAAAAGTTCATGAAACCTAATAAACTTTATCCAGACTCCAGTCTAATGAGATCCATGGTTTTAGTAGGTGCATTCTATAAATGCAAGCCAGACTGCATGACATGAAATGGGTGGATGAATAGTTTAGTGCGTGCTGCACTTAGCATTTGATCACAGAATTAAACAGTGGATACGACAGACGTAAACCCGAGTGTATTTCAGGCTCTAAATGCAACGTCACGGCATCATCCTCAGGTTGTTGCCACAGCGACAGTGAGTCGAGTTTGGGGTTTCCAGCATGACCAGGGCGCACTCAGGACTCTCTGGATAGACTACGGGCCTGAACTCCCGCCAGATCTGCTAAAGCCGCTATTAAGGGATAGCGGGTAGCGGGAGACAATAAGACAATCTCTGCCATTTTCTCAGGAGTTCGACTGAGGCCAAATCACGCTTTTTATGAGTTAATTCGAATCGCAAGATACGGAGTTTGCGGAAAGGGCAAAGGACACGCCCGTTACCACACCTACAATATGAGTAAGTGAGTCGGCATAATAGGTAGCAGCTTTAGCGAGCGGAAGATTGCATTAGCGGTTAGCGGAGGTTCCCATACCCGCAATTTGCAGGTAGCGGCTAGTGTTAACGGGTAAGGGGAAGTGCACGTTTCTCAACTGGGTTGGGAACGCTTCATTATTCTCCTGGAAGAGCTGAAGGAGGCGGCCAGGAAGAGGACGTCTGGGCTTTTTTGCTCCTGCGATCTTGCTGGACCATAGGCATAATTTATGTGGGGGATGGGTGGGTTGCAACCCACCCAATAATTTAAACCAGCCACCACAACCCCCTCAATATCATATCATAGGTATTATAAACACGACAATGTGCTAGATTTTCTTAATGGCAGTAAAAAAGAAAAAAGGGACATTGATCTCCCCTCCCCCTCCCGCCACGAGATTTGGTTTCACCCACTATGGATCTGAGCTTCCGTCTTTCGTTTTGTTTCGGAAGTATCCGCGGTGGTATGAGGCGAACTGAAGGGAAAAATAAAGGAGCTTTATTGCTCTTAGAAGATTGAAGACTTGACTACGTTCAACCATGACACAAAAAAGGCAGAACCATGCTGCTTTTTGCCGTATACATCAAGATAAGTTGGACCTCTTAGACAGAAATTCAGTGTGCAAACAGTTTATTTCTGTTTCACAGAGGCGTTTGGTGCTTTTGGTGCTGGTGGGCAGTGAGATAAAACACACATCAGTAAAGCAAAGAATGCAAAATATAAAATTTAGTTAGCAAGTTAAAAAAAAAAAATACAATCCTGTTGCATTGTAAAGTTGAGGTTTATGGTTAAAACCTTTGATACTTTATTATTCTGTGTGTTCTTAGGACAAATAAACCTAAACCTAGTTGTAAATGTGATTTATGCTATATTTTCACTATTGATCTGTCTCTGACCTGAGCGGCTCATGCAGCCTGTGTCACTCAACCCCCCCAATGGTTAACTTTTAAAAATGGCTTCCTTACTGCGGCAGGTAGAAGTCATCTAGCAGCTTGAAAGTCTGCTTTCTCGTCGGCATGATCCAACTCTGGGGTGCAAAATGCAGCCACATTTTACAACAAACATGTAAAACAGAATCCCTGTTTATGCTAAACC
>JAGFBZ010001335.1:0-47351 GCA_018398805.1 Hirundichthys speculiger | reverse complement strand
GCATGGACGCTTCTCGCTGCTTCTCCGGGACTTATCTCTGCTACGCTGGATGCTGGACGCTCCAGTTTGTGCCTGGTTTGTGGTGATCTGCGGTCGGATGTCTACATACTGTCTGCAGGGGGGGATCAGCCCTCTTGCGGCTGGTGGAGACCTGCCACCGCGGACATGGACGGTGTCACTGGAGGCCGGTTCAGGAAAGCTAAGCTAAATAGCCCTGAACTGCTACCTGCGGCAACCACCGACACTGGATCCGGGCTGCAGCGTCACGGAGCCGGGACAGGAGCCCCCGACGTAGCGGGGCGGCATGCTGCCCCCGTCCAGCTGTCTACATGCCGGATGGGACAGCTGACCTGGCAGGGGCCGTCTGGTGATCTGGTGGGGCCAAGCACCGCCGGGGGAGACAACAACGGCCTGGTCCGGTACGCATGATGAACCGGGCTCTGGGACGGTCGGCTCGGTCGCTCACCGGATTGAATGGAGCTCGGTCTTCCCAGATGAACCAGACAGTCTGGTTCATCTGTGTTTCCTCCTCTGACCTGGAGCTATCTCACTTGTCATCGTTTTGGAGATATACTGGTTCTAACGGCTGTTAACTGTTTTAACGGCTGTTATCTAGAGTTAGCACTCAGACCACAGGACCTGGCATGAAAAGTAGCACTGGACACTAGCAGCTCCCCGAGTACACCAGATTTTTCCTGGTGTACTGAAACTTGAATTTCCCCCTTGGGGGATTAATCAAATCAAATCAAACTTTATTTATAGAGCGCTTTTCATGCTCTCAGTCAACACAAAGTGCTTTACATTAAAAAAAAAAAAAAATATATATATATATATATATATATATATATATATATATATATATATATATATATATATATATATATATATATATATATATATTTACTGAATCCAGGTCCGGTCTTCTGCCCGATCCGGTCCATGTTTTACTGAATCCAGGTCCGGTCCTCTGCCGGATTTAGTCCATGTTTTCCAAAACATGGACCGGTGTCAGAAAAAGACCGGACCTGGATTCAGTAAAACATGGACCGGATCGGGCAGAAGACCGGACTGGAAAACAGAGGTTTTCTTGATACCTGACAAAGGTTTTACTGATACCTGACAGAGGATTTTCTGATACCTTACAAAGGTTTTCTTGATACCTGACAGAGGTTTTTCTTTTACCTGACAAAGGTTTTTCTGACACCTGACAAAGGTTTTCCTGATACCTGACAAAGGTTTTCCTAATACCTGACAGAGATATTCCTGAGATACGATGACTTTTCATCTGATGATTGAGACCTGACTGAGGTTTTCCTGAGACATGATGACCGAGACCTGACTCTGACGGCTGATGATGTCCTAAAATGTATACCGTATGACTGGCTTTTTTCACCTCCTCAATCAAAACAATAATTTCTTCTCTTTGTTAGCTCTGGTGTTAGTCTTAAATTCCTTGTTAGAGAGTTTTATCTTGTAGTTCAGCGTCTGCCAGCTTCTCCTATTAGTAAATGTTGTGACGTCTGTTGCAAAGCTGAACGTGCACTTTGATTGGCAGATGGGAGGCGAGACTCTTAGAGGGTGGTAGCTCGTCA
Organism: Hirundichthys speculiger; assembly: GCA_018398805.1. Lineage (NCBI taxonomy): Eukaryota > Metazoa > Chordata > Actinopteri > Beloniformes > Exocoetidae > Hirundichthys > Hirundichthys speculiger. The sequence goes on along the minus strand of JAGFBZ010001335.1, from coordinate 45,759 downwards.
ACTTTTATGTTCCAAATGCAGTAGGTGCAAACGCGCACAGGCTTTGGCAGAAGTGTGATTTCTTCTTCCTCTTCAAATGTATTTGTGTAGCACACTTAAGCAACAAGACAATCCAAAGTGCTTTACACAGGTTCAGGACATCCAAATACAATGAAAAGGGATAGCTAATAAAAACAGGAAAGTTAAAAACATAGATAAAGAATTGAAAACAAAGATTTTAAAGTAAAATCTTAAAATATACATTGCAGAAATGTAAAAAGAAACACAATCAAGACATTTTAGAAGGAAAATATAAATGTTCTGTAATAAGTCGAACAACTACGTCAATAATTTTAGAAACTTTTTTTTTTTAGGGCTTTAAGTTCTGTTGTGTTGCTTTAAAAATAAGACGTATTGGGGACACAAACCCATTTGGCAGAATGACTTATATATAAAGTAAGCACTTACTATTTGCAGTCATTATTATTTTCCGCACTCACGATAGATACATAGATTATAGATTATATTTGAATTTATACTGCAGTTTCTGTCATGTTTACAGCTGCTAAAGAGGACCAAAGCGCAGGAGATCTCAAATAAGCAAAAGGTTTATTACAAAAACACAAAACGTCCAGCTGAGCCAAAAAACACAAAAAGTCCCACTGGTCAAAAAGTACAAAAAGTTCAAAAATGCAAAACACAAAGATCTAAAAAGGCAAAAACATAAACAACTAAATCCATGATACGGGAGGGAAACATACAGGACTGCAAACACATACTTAGGACAATGGACCCACAGAGAACAGGGGGAAATGACAGGACTTATATACACAGAGGAACAAACGAGAGGCAGGTGCAGGGAATCAGTGGTGACGAGGGGAAGGAAGCAAAGCAGAAAACAATAGAGACCAGACAGACCTTCAAAGTAACAGGAACCACTAAAGACAGGGAGAGACGCCAACTTGACAGACACAGACACACACAGGGCTGCTATGGCCGACCCAGGCCATAACAGTTTCAGTCAGACTGCTACACAATTCCAACTCTGCTGTACTCCAGAAGCCAAGCAATGACATTTCATTGTAAAAAAAAAAAAAAAAGAAAAAAAAAAAAACAACTCGCTGCTGTGTTTTTTTTTTTTTTTAACAATGACAATAAAGAAAGTCCAAGGGTGAATTCCAATTCTTCCCTTAACCCTCAATCTCAGAAATGTGTGCTCCCATGAAGTGTTGTCCCAATTCTCAGAACGTCAAGTTGAGGGAAAGGTTTTAGGGCTGTATCACCCTCAATATTGAGATTCTCCTGCACCACCCTTGGGAGTAAGGCCTACCCAGAAATCATTGCGTATTTTCGCTAAGACGTCTTAGAAAATGAAGGCACAAAAATTAACTAACTGCACTCAAGGGGTGTCCCATTTCTAAGTCACAATATAGCCCTTACACTTACTTTGGAGGGCCAAGATTGTGGGCCAAAGATTGAGGGTTAATGGAAGAATTGGAATTAAGCCTAAAAAATAAGGAAATGTGTGTTTAATAGATTATTTTTTTGTTGTACCAAGCCAGTGGAACAGACCATGGGAAACCTGTTTAGGCTTTTCTGGGCTACTTTGCCACATTGCAGCTGCTGGTCACAGTCAGTTATTACACACAGCAGGCGTCTGAATGTTTTCAAAGTTGACAAACATGCTATTTGTCTTTACTGTGCTCACTGACTGAAAATACATCATAAACAAAGTGTATGCTGACTGAACTATCATGACTTGCTAAGACTGACTTCAAAATAACTATAAATGAGCGTGGACTAAAACCAAACTGACTTGGAGTCGTGTCAGTTTAAATTTATTTTTCAGGTCACGCACTACACATAAGCTTGTCAAAAAGGATTTGGTTGTTTATAATTATATAATATGTTTGTGAAGAATCTGAATCAGAGCAGACCCTTTTAAAGTGTAATGTGACTTCAAGCAGGGCTGCATTGACATCGGAGACAGACAAAACAAAAAAAAACCAATAAGCAGGTCACGTGCTTTGTTTCTCTCTCTGTGTCTATATATATGTAGATACTGTATGTGCATCCAAAGGCGGGACTTCTAGCTTTTAACAATGTATTTACATGTCTTTTTAACACATCTGGCTCTGCCAAACAAAACAAACTCAAAGTCAAATTTCTTTTTTTTTTTTTCTTTTTGGACATTTGTTTTTTTTAATTGAAGGAAGACTCCAATAGATGCGCAGCAAGCTTAAGTACAAGGTTCTATCTCTATTCTATATGAAGCCTCGTGTAATACACTTTTCAACCATTGTTTTATAATGTGAGTGCAGGTACAGGCCTGAATCAGGCACCGGACGAGTCAGATGGACATGGTGGACCAGACATCATCCTCACTGAGAACTGCTGTCATTCCTCACAGAACAAACGTAGTCAAACAACTGCAGCAAGGATTTATGTTCAAATGTCGTTAGTTGAGACTCTATGTGGAGTTTCACCTTGAAATCACCTCGATATGACCTTAATGTCAAGGTCATATTAATGTGTTATAACCTTGATATCAAGGTGCAACTCACGTATCAAGTATCACCTTGATTTATGCGATACAGCATACTTCTGGTTACCAGCCAGTTTAACTGCAGATCAGCTAAATTTGTACTTGTGACATAGCATTCACATTGAAGTTTGGGGAAAGTTGCAGGTTAAACTGGGAATATTGATGTAATACTAGTGTAGCTAAGTTAGCTAGCCACATGCTAACCAACAGTGCAGTTGGCCCCGTATTGCTATCTTTAATAACCAAGAGTGTTTTTTTCCTTCCTTTTTTTTTTTTTTAATTGAGAACAGGCTTCCTTTTTTCATGGGCAAATGGATGTCTTTGCTCAAATATATAAAGTCCATGATATGGTATACTGTTTTTCTGCACTCAGAGAGTCCTTCTCATTGGACCCAGGCTTTTGTTTTACATTTGCATCTACAGTCTTGATATAAAGATAGCAATGCATTACATTATACCAGAGCATGTGAGCGGAGTGGAGCGTGAGCGAGCGAGGAGCGGAGCGGACGAATTTTGAAAGGAGCGCAGAGCGTGAGTTTTTTTTCTAGGATGATTCGGGTGGAGCGGGGCGTCATCCCGCTCCAGTTTCACTCTGTTACCGCTCATATCACGGTCTTCAAGTATTCAAGTCTTCAGGAGGAGAACAGTGAATGAAAAATAGTTTCGGGAAAGGTTAATAACAAACAAAAGTGTATTAAACCAGCTAATTCCGTTAGGTGAAATTATTTTCTTATTTTTTCTTGTCAGTAAATATCTATTTTTTGGACTTTAAAAACGTCTGTCGGCTCTGCGTAACTGTTCCTCTCTCGGCTCCGCACCTGGCTGCAAGGAACGTAACTTTGTTGAGTCTCTCTCTCTCTCTCTCTCTCTCTCATCCAGCTCTGATTAGATCTAAGGCTTCAGGTAAACATGTACATTTTATATGCATGCAAACATTTTTGGAGCGGAGCGTGGAGCGGAGCGGGGTGCAGTGTTACTGGAGCGCTGAGCGGTTATGGGTGGAGCGGCGTTTTGCGACTTTGAGGGAAGAGCGGAGCGGTGACAACCTTTGTGAGCGAGGAGCGGAAATTATCGCCGCTCCACTCCGCTCACATGCTCTGCATTATACTATATATATGTGCAGCACAGCAAATGCAAATGGACAGTCTTGCAAGCCAGGGTCAAGCAAGGTGCTGGTATTATGTCTTTGCCAACTGAAATAGGTGACACATCAATTCCCTTACACCTAGGCTAACGTACAATATCCTCCTCACACTGCATTGGAGTATAAGCCGCACATTGTGTTATAACACCTCATGTTAAGTGCTCATGTACAATCATGCTTTTAGGAAGACAGAACAGCAGAGCAGCCTGGAGAGCCCAGGTGGCCAGGGCCAAGAGAGATGTAGGTAACGGAAATAAGCCAGCAAGCCCCCAAGAGCAGGATAATTAAAAAATGCAGGTGGTGTATAGTCAATGTCCTCTGATGTCAAAACTCTGAGTTAGGTATGGAGTTCTATACCATCCTCTTCTCTGTGCATCCAATAATCAATCTAACAAAGCCGCCGCCTGCCGAGTTTAGCATTCTCAACCTGGTCTGAGTAACAAAATAAACTTTCAGACAATTTTCATTTGCATGCTCTGATTTGTATATTTACCATGTGTAAAAATAAATATGTAAAATGAAATGCAAAAGTTACATTTTTGTGAGTTTTTATTGACAGAGATAAAAATAAAAAAAAAAAAGATTACACAGGTTATCTAATTTTGGCCCTATTATTGAGCAAATAAAGAAATTCAATATATAACTGATGAGAGATTAATCCTTAAATGGTAGAGTTTTACTGTAAAAGGTAGAAGGAATCTAAAGATCTGTTTGTGCATCCTTATCATTAGCACTCCCAGAACATAGAAAAAGTTGGATAAAATTCTATTTTATTTTAATTTGAAACATAAAAGGCATTATTTGAAAAAGGATATTCTATCCAATGCAAAAACAACTGGTTGCCTGGATGTTTTAAGCTTTGAAATGTTAAATAACTCCTTTAAAGTGAAATGGTTAACTAACCTATTAAACGGACAAGTTACTATCTGTTATGCCTTTCCCAAACATGTTTTTAATTTAATAGGAGGAACTAAATTCTTATTGAAGTGTGATTACAAAAGTGAAAAGCTCTCAATAAAACTGTCTAATTTTCATCAGCAAACTTCTCCCCAACTTCTTATTACATATGGAACAATGGGAACATCCTTTATTTTAAAAATTGCCTGGAAAATGATATCACACTTGTCAAACAGCTTTTAAATCGGCAAAAACACTATCAGGTGTCACCACTAGAGTTTCAGATGTTACATGTCCCCCTTGACCAGCCTTCTTGTAATAATTCATTGGCTGTCAGTTCTTATTTTATATCTCACTGCAAGCTACTTTCGTTCCAAATTTCATGCAAATCGGCCAAGTAGTTTTTGAGATATCAGTCGGAACATGGTGTATTTTGGCGCTATTTGGCGCGTTACAGATGGTCATCTTGATCTCTATATACCCCCATAAGGTATCAAAAATATGAATACAAGTGTTAAATGTCAATAAAATGCACCTAAAATATTGAAATAACATGTTATTTTACATATCTTTTCAGGTGATGCATCATGGGAGCAGAACAAGTTTTGATAACGTGTCATTCAGATTTTTATGTTTTTGTTACGAAAATCTTGTCTTCGGAGGTTGCACGTCAAAATGTGTGTCCCACAGTGGCATTTGCATAAAATACTGCATCAAAACTGTGTTTATATCAATAATATTATCCAGCTGTTTGACTTAGGTCATGATAAAGACACCTGGTACATGTCCTTGTTCTGCAAATATAGCCATCATGTCATCTTGCTAATTTTCCACCAAATGCTGTAGTGTCCGTACCCCCTGCCTGTACAGCTAATGAACTGCTCCACATCAATAACTGAGTATGGGTTTTAAAGTTGCTTCTATGTGAAATGAAAATATGCATACAAAATTTTTTTATCACTGATAGTACTGGTGATGAGGGGAGTCAAGATCATCAGTGTAGTGTCCGTACCCCCAATGTAGTGTCCGTACCCCCATTATATGAAGGGTTTTGAAGGGCGGTTAAACCATGGCAACATTGTAAATTTAGACTCCGTTATGCATCCATGTCTACTGGAAGTGTCAGGTGTGCGTCTGACATGTAATCCAGACGTCTGGATTTGGGTAGTAATAGAATATCCCGAGTATGGATCAGATGGATGGATGCAATTAATATTGAAATGTACATGTATATTGTTGGATTCAGCTTTGAGGAATATTTGTATTTAAGGTGATTTTAGCATTTAATTCAATCTAATGAACACGGTGAACCAGCCTAGAATCCTGATTAATGAAATGGAAATACTGCAATTTGATGACAGTGGACATTACAATTTGTTCTGGTTCTTGAAATGTTATACTGTCAAACTGTACCAACAGAATCAATGTAAAGCAGAAACATTTAAGTGTATTTAAGCATGTTTGGAGAGCAAGTTCGGTCGGTCATCCAGGCATAGATGTTATGTAGTGTCCATACCCCCCGGTGTTACGAGGACTGTACAGGTACCAAAAAATGTTGTTCATACACGTAAATTGTGTTTATGGATCATATATTTGTGTTTAAGTTGTTGGAGCCGCGAAATATATGATAAATGTTAAATTGATCAACCGAAAAGTACTTTGGGGCAAATTTTTATGGTGGAAAATGTTGTCTCACTGGATTTGCTTGGTGTTTTGACAGTTTATGAGCTCAAAGTGACAGAAAATATGCATTGAAGTTGGAAATAAAAGGTTTTGAGATAAAATTACGTGTTATTTTCAGACATAAATGTGAATTTTCCATGAAAAAAAGGACACATCAAATGCATTTGAAGAACTGTTGTAGTGTCCGTACCCCCCCTAACGAAAAATGACCTCCCAATTTACAATTGCGGTAACTTCAAAACCAGAAGCCCTTGTGCTCCAAAATTTCGCGATGACGAAGAGCAAACCTTCGAGTTTGATTTCAGATATATAAATGTGCTATTACTATTGGTTATATTTTTCACCTCTGTGACCCATGTGGTGACACCTGATTGTGTTTTTGCCGAAATGTTAATGGAAATCTTTTGACATACATTGAATTTTTGTCCAAATTGTACTTTCCTGTAACTCCAAAGGAATATGCAGTGATGTTTGATGCCTTCTTCTTCTCCAGGGACCGATTGCTGATACTCAAACTGGTGACCTGCTAAACAGGTATACTGGTCAGTAAGCTTGATGTCACCAAAAAGAAACGCTCAAGTAAACTAATCATAATATTTTTATAGAAAGTTATTCTGCCTTCTGGTAGATTCCTTTGGTTTTCTTTAATTGGAGAACTTAATTGGAACCAGATTTGGTTAAATGGACGGAGGTTCTGTTTCAACAATAAAATTAAGGAAAATACTTAAAACATTTTACACGTGTACCCAGTCAAGAAGAGATTGGAAAGATTCGTAACAAGAAATCATACACTGAATTTCTCATTCAGTTTTTTCAGTGCGAATATACCAAAAAAAATTTTGACAGATGTACAATAGTTTATCAGCCAGAAGACTAGGCAGATAATTCAATTTACAGAGTGAGATGTGATACAGTATTTCAATGATAAAGATATGGATAAAGACTACTTCATCCAGCTGATACTCTTTCTGGGAAAATTTAATATTCACAAAAGGATGATGAACCAATATATCAGCACACTCAAAGAACTGGAGACTGAAAAGGCAATTAGAGCAAAGTTTATTTTTTGACAAACTCAACATGTATCTGAGCTAATATATATGTTGTATAGATTTTGTTTTTTGTAAACTAAGTATATCTCTGGCATTTAGAGGTTTTGTATATACTCTGAATTGTTTTAAGGCTCATTAAGAAAAGAAAACAAGGAGAACGTAAGGGAGCATTTGTTAAGTTCATTAACTTTTTTCTCTTGGGACATTTTTTTTCTTAATTAGATAACACTACATGTCCATGTCTCAGGCTAATTATACATTTCCACAACTAACTGATTTTATTTGTAATTGAAAACATGTAGTGTTACCAAATAAAAATAAATGTCCCAAGAGAAAAAAGTTACTGTACTTAACAAACGCTCCCTGACCTTCTCCACTCCTGTTCTTGTTCTGCTTCTTCTTCTCATTATTTTATTTTTGTCTTCTCTTTCCTGTGCTGTGACTGGATTTGAGCTGAGAATTCGACCAATCACATTTATTCCAAGAGTTACTGCCCCAACTGACAAAAACGCCCACTAAACTCAGAGGAGAAGAATTTTCAGGCGAGATCGTACAGCTGGGTTGAGTTTACAAGGCTGGGGTTTGGCCTCTGTATTATTATCGCAACTTTATACAACAGACAGACCCATGACAACTAATTTACCACTTTGTTTGAAAGGCTACATTATTTTTTTTTTTTAAATATGTGCTGGCTGTTTCATATCCTGACTTCTCAAACTCAAACAAAAAGCCCAGGTCTCGCCAAAATGAAAATACGGTTCCTTGTATGTACTTGTTTATAAGATTTTTGAGTCTCATTTGACACTTTTATTTCCACACAAGATAAATAAAGTCACAACATGTTATTGAAAACATTTTGGAGTTGTTCGGAAGTTTATTTTTTACTCACGCCAGATGGAGCGATCCACTTCAAGTAAGAATGTTAATCTGTTAGTGGATGCTTTGATAACTGGGTTAGCGGACACATATCAAAGAGAAGTCAAGTCAAGCCATCTTTATCTATATGGGACATTTAAACCAAAGTGCTTCACAGAGCAAACTACTAGAAAAGCACTCGGAGAGCGCAGACCCCCGCCAAGTGCAACAATTATCGAAAATTTTAAACTGATCCAGAATCCAGAATTTCTTCCAGATCACACCCAAAATGAAAAAACCCAAAATTCAGTTCTTCTTTTTCACATTTCTGACAACTCCTGAAAATTTTATCAAAATCCATCCATAACTTTTTGAGTTATCTTGTACACAGACAGATAAATGCCGGTCAAAACATAACACATAAAGATAAGGGAAATACAAGATAAAATGATTTCAATAAAATTTTAATAAACTCATTTTATTAAAATAAATACAATAAAATAAATAAATAAAATAGAATAACAATTTAATAAAACCAATAAAAACTTTTCACTCAGAACCCAAAACCAAGGAGAAAAGATGTCTTCAGCAATGATTTAAAAAGACCTGAAGTGGGAGCTAATCTTATTTAGGGTGGAAGACTGTTCCATAATTTAGGTGCAGCAATCCAAAAGCTCAATCACCTCTCATTTTCAATCTTCTTCTGGGCCCCTCTAAAAGCAGTTGATTGGATGAGCGTAACGTCCTGGCTGGAATGAGCGTGAAGCAGCTCGGTCCACTAAGATGGTGCCAGCCCATTTATAGCTTTAAAAAACTAACAATAGAATTTTAAAAATCAACCCTAAATTGTACAGGGAGCCAGTGAGGAGATCTGTAAACCTGTGTGATGTTATTCCACTTCCTCATGCCAGTTAAAAGGTGAGCAGCCGCATTTTTACACCAGCTGCAGGCGTTGGATGGATGAGTGGTCCATACTCACATGCAACGCATTGCAGTTATCCAGACATGATATTATGAAGGTGTGTGTCTCCAGATCTTTAAGAGGGAGGTGGGGCTTAACTATAAAAATCAGCCTCAGCTGAAAAAAAAAACAAAACAAAAAGCTTGACAACAGATGAAATCTGAAAGAGAATGCATTCACCCCCCCCCCCCCCCCCACCCCCCCCCCCACCCCCCCCCCCCCACACACACACACACACACACACACACACACACATGTAATTCAGCGGCTGACAGCAGAATAAGTTAATTCCCAAAATGTTGGCGTTACAGGCTCTTCTATAGGTGTGACACTTCACTAAGCACATTAAGGGGTTCAAAGAGATGACTTTAAAATGTTGAATTTATTTCAAATATGACATATACATAAGTTTCATGTACGCAGTGTGCGCATGACATGTACATACACACACATATACGTGTGTATATATATATATATATATATATATATATATATATATATATATATATATATATATATATATATATATAAAGTGACATATGATATAACAGTTGGTCTGATCTGTACATAAAACTGCTCTGTATGTGTCAAAACCTGATGACAATATATTGAAATACTACAACATCTCCAGCATCCATCCATCCATGCCACAGACGCTGTCTCCTTGGCACAGAGAGTTGTAATGATACAGTGATGATACAGTGAGTGCAGTTAGTTGTTGGGTTGATATGAAACTAAAAAGAAAACCAAAATCTGCTCTACTGCTTACTTGTTAGGCTGCTTATTCAGAATACTTCTCTGTCCATCGCAGTGCTTGTGTTGTTACAGAAAAATGTACGTAGAGTTGGGCAGGTCTGAGAAGCAGTTCAGATGGAATGTGACAGCTCTGACCCAATTTTACTCCTGGTTGGAGGGAGTAATGCCTGCTAAAGTTAACATATTTACCTCACAAAATGACATGTGCCAGTTCGAAGATGTTATAACTTAATGGTCACGGTATCTGGAAAGCCATTAATTTGCTATAACTGTGCTTCCACAATAGTCAGTCAAGCACCTGGAGGTTTTGCTTTACTGCACACTTTATTTCCTCCTGCTGCGTTGTGCACCATAAGTTTCAAAAATTAGCTCATTATCCCAGAAAGGATGACATTTTGTGACTTTAAAAAAAAGATTTAATAAACCACCTTTAGCTCATCAACAGACTCTGCATTTATCTCTCTTTGCTTTTCTGTTCAGTGTCTATTTAAAAATTATTAAAAAAAAAAAAAAAAAGGATCCAAGCAGTTCACAAAGTTTATTGCTCTCTGTCACATTGTTCTGATAGCTGTCAGGTAAAAGCAGAACAAGTCTGTTTTTAACAATCAGGTTTGCAGTATTTTGTTCTATTACTGCAATTCTCAAACTGTCTCTGTCTTTATCCAGGTCCATCATTATGAGACACATTTATCACACGATGCAAGCACATGTCAACTTAAAATGCTAAATATTTATAAAACTAAATGAGCAACAAAAATGTGCTTGAGGTAACCATTTATTTAATTTACGTTTAGTTTTATCACAACTTTTTTTTCCCTCCATAATATACATCATACCTGACACCCAACTGTTCGGAGGAAATGTTGGCTCCAACTTGTCTCCCATCTAAGTTTCACAGACAAGAACACTACATTAATTTAAAGAGCTGACAGGAAAAAAGTTTAAAAGTGTTCAGTGCAGGAAACAACACTAGCAATTGTTCCAGGAAATGACCAGTCAGTACAGAGGGAGCTGTCAACTTAATCTGACCTGAAAAAAAAAAACCAAAAAAAAAACCCATCAACCTGACAATCTGACAGTCTGGGAAAAGTGCTCCCATCAAGCCATCACTTCTTTTTTCCACCAGCCACCTCGTCCAACTCCTGCAAATCAATAATAACTGTTATAATAGTAATAATAATAATGTCATGACAATTATAGATATAAGATAGAGAAGAACTTGTTTTAAACTGTGGCTTTTAAGTAAGGGTGGATTTGCACAAACTATTCTTTATGTAGCACGACATTAAAGCTGCTATATGTAATACTTGAAATTATTAAATAAAACGACCAAATCAGTGTAAGTAATAAAAAAAAAATAGTATTTTGACTTTATGTTAAACACATAGATCTGCTGTGTAGACAACTCAACCCTCTGGAGATCCTCTTATTTATGGGGTCCAACTGGCTTTGTAATATCATTTATAAACCACTGTAGCATTCGGTCGACCTTCGACCTTCAAAAGAAGATGTAGTTATGCTGGCTGACAGCTACTATTGACTCGCTTGTAAATCGACTCCAGAATAAGTTAAGATCGTTGTAGCTGAACCTATGGTCATACATGTTATGGGTTAGGGTTATCAAAATACCATGTCCCAAGTCAGAGAAAAGAAGTCATTTTAAAAAAGAAATGGAAAAACTAGGGTTAGCGTTGTTGGTTTCCCATTGTGAGTAGGGATGTAACGACAAAAATTATTATATTTACAATATTATCGCGGTATTCTTAATTGCTGTACAAATGTCCAAAAAACACATACATTTAAATAATTCCACAAAATATTGTGATTTTCTTCTCGTACTAAAACATCAGAAGCCAAAATCTTATCAAAATTAAACTTTCACATTAAAAGGGAAAACAACTGGCACAGAAAGAGGTTTTATTAAACAAAATAAATGACAGGAACAAAGCTTATTTGTCTGCTGCAAATTTAAATAAACACTTTAACAACCATAGTCGGTCAAAATATGCAGACAGTTATCAGGAACAAAAATTATAGTGCAAGTTCAAATGAAATAAACTTTGGACTTTAACCCTCATACCGCCGACTGGGGTCCTCTCGGACCCCAGAGGTGTACTTTTTGTCATATCTCAGAGGTGCTTTATTCTATAATTCCAATTTTTCATTACTTTGTCAATCAATTTGTTCCTAATGATGTCATATGATTTTTTTCTGTTTCTGTCTTTATCTGTGCTTTTTAAAAATTCCAATGCATTGGGGTCCAAGAGGACCCCAGTCAAAATCTCTAATTCCACCTATGTATTTTTAATAGATGGAACCATTTATTGAGTCAATGTTTGCCATGGGTCCTAATTTAAAGTAAGTATTTTTGACTTTTGTATTAAAATTCAAATAAAATTAAAAATGTAGTGACATTTAAATGATTGTGGGTTTATTCAAGTTTTTTATATATATTGGGTTCAAAATGACCTTGGTTGGTTTCACCATATAAATACAACACAAATAATGTTTACTTGAAATTACTGAACACTAAATTATATCAGAATCAAGTCTACCGTGACTACCATAGAGATGGTAATAGAGAGGGAAAAGCTGCGCTGTAGCCTCATTCTTTAACTGATTTGAAAAATTTTAATAGATTTGTGCTTAGCACAGATAGGATCTTAATTGCTGTAAAGGAGATCATAAAATTCCACTGTTGACATTTTTGGGTTAAAGAAAAGTATATTTTCATTTTATAAAATATGCAAATTAACTATAACTTTCTTAATAATAATCTGTTGTTGTTTTTTTCCTCAGATGACATTTAATACATCAGTAATAATATTCTGAGAAGAAAAAAGTTGTAATTTGTCTTTGATGGTTGTTTATTACAGTATTTATTCTTGGGGTCCGCACGGACCCCAGTCGGTAATCCATGTATGCGAAATATGTCGGTAGAATGAGGGTTAAGCTGAACCTTAAATACGTATAAATGTGCAAATAAAGAAACAGTTGTATAGGAACCAAATATGTTGTTATGAATTGTAGTTCACTCTGTGTGTCTGTGGGTGTCGGTGTGTTGTTACCTGAGGGTCAGGTATAACGGTAGCTGCCTGTTATTGGTTAGGTGTTGGACCTGGAAGGGCAAAAGGTTTTTGACCGCTGTGGCACTAACTGCAGCATTATGGTTGTTGGATCAGTTAATGGAATGAATTAATATTTTAACTGCATCAGAAGAACATCGTTCTGGCCCTTTTTTGATCAACACGCAATGGTAACATTTACGAAATGTAATTTAGCGAAGCGCGTCAACCAGGTTACTCTTGGTCAAACATCTGAGTAGCTTGAAGCATTAGCCTTAGCTCCTTCAAGTTGCTTGTACAAATTACAATAAAATGTAAACAAGTGCTCTGCAGACAGGATAATTGTCCTCCACCAGTTGTCCCTCTGCATTCTTAAAAAACAAAACAAAACAAAAAAAAACATGATATGCCCATACCTTCGATTTTGTCATTTTAATGGGTTAACTCTACAGTTATAATAGTTGTGCCATCTCTGCATCATTGTATTGCATTTCTACATTCTCTGTTCAGACGCAGCTGTACCTGCGTCTGAACAGAGAATGAGAATGAGAATGAGAATAAGAGAATGGGAATAAGATACGGCAAGCTCAATTGTAATAAACCTCCACAGCTTCTTAGCTTGTAATCTTAGAGTTGTTGACAAACAGCTCTGGGCTGGTATGTTTAGTAGATATGCTTTGGTTGAAAAGATCAACATCATGCCTATCCTTGAACTGTGAATAATGTCAAAACTGATCATAAAATGAAACAGTGTTGTGTTTACTTGATTGGTGATGCTGTTTGAATGAAGCGTTCATAACTTCCTTGATCACAAGGACAAAAGAGTCAACATTGTAAAAATGACTTAGGACCAATGTTCCCTCTATTTTTCATGTGTCTGGACATACACACTACCTCCCTGAGTACACTAAGGACCACTGTGAGCAACATCAGATGTGCATGCTGTGGCCACACACCAGTATCACACCTGTTCAAAACCTTGGACCATATCAAGTTACATGGCTTATTAAAAGAATCAATTTACAGCAGCGATTCCATTAGTTTACTTTTAATATAAGTGATTTGGCCCACTTAAATGAAAAAGAGACAAAAATCTTGTTGTCTGGAAGAAATGAGACATATACACTTTTCATTTTGTTCACATTTAAACAGTCACATTTTGAACAATGACGTGCGCTGTAGCTTGTGATACAGTGTAAATTCCTGCATCTCTTTGTAAAATATCTATTTACTCAGTTTTTTATGAGCATTTCTACTATCCATAAATTATATAACAGTAACAGCATTTAATGTATCCATAAATAAAAAAAAAATCTGAAAAAATCCCACTAGAAAATCCATAAATGTGACTTAAATTTCAACTAATTTTCACATCTATCCTTCTCACTTCTGCAATGGTTGTACACATTGTCCAGGTTAATGGCTCCATCTGCTTCTTGCTTTGACTTTAAGACGATTTCTGGATGCTGTTTTGATATGATTCATTCAACTAAATCCTTTTTCACAATCTGCACTGGAAGCTTGAAATGTAGCACAAATATCCACACCATATTTGAGAATGTGCTGATTGACCCCTGTTTAAGTTTTTGCTTCATTATGTACTTAAATTCAGCATATTGGCCGTTAAGGGCCTCCATAGACTGTGGGTGGTAGAGAATGGCCTCATACTTCTTTGCCAGTGTAGCAACGTCTGGTGCTCCATAGTCAAAACTGATGTCTGAGCTCAATGCTTCAATGTCAAATGCAGACCACTCCTTTAATTCATCCTCTGGAAAAACGAGCATCCATGTGATCACAGAGCTTACTAATAAAAACGATGATCTCACCAGTATTTCTTCCATCAGCTGATGAGGTGTCCAGTGCCTCTTTGACACGGTCACCCCACTGTACATCCTTCTCCTTCAAGTATTGGGAACACAACTTCTCAATCTTTGCTCTAGCAAAGCAGTGCCCTTCCATTACAGTCAGGTTACATCTTTAGAAACAAAGGCAGAGTTGTGCTATCTCACCCAAAACATCTCCCAGAGCAGTGACGGTAACCTTGAACTTTGAATCACTCAGCCTTTTGTAGCAGTACTTTCCCACTGGATCTCTGTTATCAGTGAATTCTCTTTTGCAGTATTCTTCAAGCACAGTGTATTTCCACAGAAGAGCATTCACAGCTTGGTACCAGGACAGCCATCGCACTTTGTTCAGAGGCCTGAATGACAATGTATCTTCATGAATCTTTCCTAGGTCCTCCATTTTGCCCCTCTTTGCAGCGGGCCGATAGAAAGTGGAACATACAATTCTAAGAAGAGTTTTCACATCTCGCATCAGAGGCACATCTTTCCAGACATCATCAATGCCCAAGTCCTCTCTATGGGCCACACAATGTTGTTCAGTTAGGCATGGTATTTGGTGCTTTAACAGAGTCGCAACTCCTGTTGCATTTTCCTAGCATTACTGATGCACCGTCAGAGGTCAGCATCACCATTCTCTGCATGTCCAGTCCATGTCTGGAGTTATTGCCTGCACAATATCCTGAGCAGCACATGTGGTCATCTGGATGATGCCACCAAACACGGTTTTATAGTTGACATCACTTTCCTTCCTGTATTTAATATATATGACTAGCATTTTGTGTACTGTTATGTCTGTGCTCTCATCTACTATCAGGGTATGCCGGGGTGCATTTTTAACATTGCACATAGTCTCATTCTGCATTCTGCTATTTCATTGAAGGAGTTCACAAATTCAAAGGCATAGTTTTTGATTTGTCAGCTTTCTGGTACACCCACATACTTTGCCATGTAATCGTGGATTTGTTGAACTGACAGCATTGATGCATTCATTTTGATGGAAAGTAAAATATTGTCAATGAGAACTTTAACTTGCTCAGCATCAGATTTTTTTTGTGTGTGACAGTTTGTTCCTTTTGTCTCTGTCTTTTGCGCTTTCCCACAATAATGTACCAATCCCCTTTCCAATCTTGAGTCTTCGTACAATTCCAACAGCATTCAAATCACTTTTCCGCTGAATGTGACGCTTTAGGTGGTCCAACTTCCATTCGGTCCCCATTTTTCCCTTCAAAAACTTGCTTGCTACTTTGGCTTTGCTGCATGTTTCTCACTCGAAAAAGAAAAATGTCATCCTGTTTTACCGATTGTTCTTCTGTTTGCACATACTCTGACAGCCATTCCATCGTAAAGGAACTACATTTCTTTTTTACTTTGGCTTGTTAAGTGGCATCTTATTATTATTATTGGCATCTTTTAACTCTGACGTTACCAAGCGCAAACCCACAGGTGCGCATAAGCAAGAGCACATACGCAAGCACTGTCAATGCCATGATTGGCTGCGTAGCATAAGTGAACCATATGCTATCATTGGCTGGAAACCTGTCACTTACTGAGTTACACTGCAAAATTGTACAGAATTTTTTTTTTTTTATTGGTCTAATAAATTTACAGTTGGTTGGATTTATGCATAATTTTCTTGTGCGCTGAGAATGTGGGAGCAGTGTGCAATTGCGCAAGTGCGCAGCTTAGAGGGACCATTCCTTAGGACGCCAACAAAGAATGGCTAGTAAGATGTAACTGCGTTTCAATGCATCTTTTTTTTCACTATCAATATTTCAATTAGCTCCAATCTGCAGATTGTTAACTTTTCCAGACTGCGTGGACTGTGTGGATCCACCATGTCTGTGGGGAACATCAGTGGACCATAGGTTACTGCCAACAGTTCCAGGCTGGAGAATCCCAAAATAAATGGCCCGCAAATAGACTCCAAAGAAAAGCACTGGCTGAAGGATGTTTCCAAATATCTGTGTTTCAGGTGTGTAGATGAGCATCTGTTATGTTTTCAGTTATCCATAGTCTTCACATTAATTTTGTTTTAACTGTAACGCAACAGCAGACAATTTGACATTTGAATCAAGTTAATAATTAAACTGAAAAAAAAAAACTTTGTAAAATACAATATATTCAAATAAAATTTTGAAGACAAAGTTCAATATAAAGACTTTAACTTTCTGTTTCAAATTTTTATTTTTCATCTATAAGTTTTTGCTTTGAATTACAAAACCTTTGGCCCTGATTTAGCTCCACAGACCTCAAATCCTTTCACAATCATGTGCTAATGTATGCAAGAGATTTGCCTTCAGTCTTCCCATCTATAAAGGCCTGAACTACATTTTTTCGGGGGAGGAATACAGGTCAGAAATGAAGTATTTCACATGGCATCTCATATGACTGTATATGAGTATGGAGTATATTTAAACACACTGCTTGCAGACCAAACAGTTACTTGAAAGGACTTTCCAAGCGCTGCTGGCTTTTCTGATTTATTTTGACAGTGAGGAGTCATGACTGGGTTATCTTTTGCAGCCACAGGACCTGGTCACGTTGGAGTCATTGAGTCCACCTTGAACTTATCTGGATACCAAAGTATTCTAGAATTATATCCAAGACCAAAACTGTGTGACTTAAAGAATGTCATGAAAAATCTAATCAAACAAAAACCAAAAATCAGAAAGACTGACATGGAAAAGAATCACACTAAGACACACTATCTATGCCAAGAGGTGAGTCATTTCTTTTGCACTGACTGTATTTAGGGAGTAACACACTTCTTGTTGTCAGATTTGTTCTGTCAGATGGCCATTTCCTGTTTGATAGCAGTGTTGAGGTTGCAGCACCTGTCCCAAAATGTATTTGACAAGCTTTGGACTCTCTGCCACTGCTGTTTAAATAAATTCTTTCCACTGGATTCACCTGCAGGAAAGTGAACAGGCCATGTTTTCTGGCTCAACAGTGTTGGAGGTGTAAGAATGAAAGGATATGTGGGATCATGGGACACAGACACCAATGGTTGGTTATTCACAATAGCAGAAACCAATAACAATAATAGCAGCCAGTCATCCACATAAAACTATGGGAGAACAACCTGCCTTGTATCATCTCCAAAATCCTTTTGATCTTCCTCGACGGCTCTTCTGTGGCAGTATTTAGTCACTCCTTGGAAAAAACACGGATGGTCACCTGATATATCCTTGATATCCTTTTCAGGGTCATTGTCCTCAAAGCAAGCCTAGGAAATTGTGGTCTTCAGGTCATACCACCATGAAGAAGTGAAACGTTTGATGTATGCCCACTATAAAGTCAGAATTCCAGCTGCTCAACAGTTCTGGGCCCTCATTGCTGGATTTTTTTTGTTTTATGATGATCCAAATGTTTTCTGTAAGTGAAAGATCTGGACTGCAGGAAGACCAGTTCAGCACCTGGACTCTTCTCCTGCGAAGACATGCTGTTATGATGGATGCATTATGTGGTTTAGCATTGTTTTGCTGAAATATGCAAGGTCTTCCCTGAAAGAGATGTTGTCTGGATGGGATCGTATGTTGCTCTAAAACCTCTATGTACTCTTCAGCATTGATGGTACCTTTCCAGATGTGTAAACTGCTCAAACCATAGGGACTCATGCAACCTCATACTATCTGAGATGGAGGCTTTTGAACTGTCTGCTAATAACAAGCTGGATAGTCCCTCTTCAATTTAATCTGCAGGAAAAGGTATCTATGGTTTCCTAACACAATTTCAAATTTTGGTCCATCTGACCACAAAAAAGTTTTCCAATTTTGCCTCAGACCATTTTAAACGAGCTTTGACCCAGAGACAATGTGGCATTTCTGGATCATATTCACATATGGCTTCTTCTTTGCATGATACAGATTTAACTTGCATCGGTGGATCACATGGCGAACTGTGTTCCGAGACAGTAATTTCTGGAAGTGTTCCTGAGCCCATGCAGTGATGTCCAGTAGATAATCAGGCCTGTTTTTTAATGTAGCACTGCCTGAGGGCCCAAAGATTATGCGCATTCAGTTTTGACCTTTAGCTTTGTCCCTTATGCACAGGCAGTCCTCCTGATTTTCTGATTCTGTTGATGATATCATATACATAGAGAGGATGTACTGTAGATGGTGAGATCTTCAAAGTCCTGCCAATTGTATGTTAAGGAACATTTTTTTGAAATTGTTGGACAATTTTTAGATATGCTTTGTTGCAGATTGGTGAACCTCTCTCCATCTTTACATCCAAGATGATCTGCCAGTCTGATATGCTCCTTTTATGCCCAGTCATGTTACTGACCTGTTGCCAGTTAATCCAGTTACTTGTCAAATGCTCTATTTGTTTCTGATTTGTGCCAATTACTTTTCCAGACTTTTGTTGCTCTGGTCCAACTTTTTTGAGATATGTTGCTGCCATCAAGGTCAAAATGAGCTAATATTTTCCATTAAATGGTCAGATGTCTCATTTGATAGGTATTTATGTTCTATTGCGAATAAAATTAGTTTATGAGATTTGCAAATCATAGAATTCTGTTTACATTTATGTTTTGCACAGCTTCCCAGCTATTTTGGAAATGGGGTTATAGTTTGTGGATATCTCTGGGTCGTTACGAAATCCCTCCAGCTCTTTGAGTAAGGAGTTCTGAAGCGCCTATAGTGCACTATAGTACTAATTGAGCCAATCCTATACAGTTCTGGATGATTCACATGCAGTTCTTAAACACCAAGCATGTTCAGCTAAGCCTCTACCTAACCATTTCACCAAGAGATCAAGCTGCTCACTGGCAGAGAGGTTAACATCGTTGCTTGCACTCACAAAGGTTGATCTCCAGGCCCTAAGGCCTTTTGGACCGTAACTGAATTGTATAAGCCCAGTGGACACAGGTTCATGTCAAGTAATAAATCTGACAAGATCTGACATATTTTTTACTTTCATCTGCCTGGGTCATGGTGGACAGGGGTTGTTGTCAAATGAGAGTTGTGTGAAACTTGTGTTTTGCTCCCTTTTTAGCAAACACTGTAACTTGCTTATTTGGCAGGTCTTTATCCAGGAATGGGGGCGATGGTTCTGTTTTGCTTGTCACCCTGTCATGACATTTTTTTTTTAATGTTTTGGATTTAAGACAATTTTCTGAAAATGTTGCAAAATCGCAGCGGTGGGTCTTTGCGGTTGCCACATTCATTTTTTTTTTTTTTATACACAGCACACAAAATTATTGGCACTTAGGATTAAATAGTGTCAAAACTTTAACACTGAACAGTGAAAAAATATAGCATGAGATAAAACCCAGACACGCCTTTAGAAAACACATTTTTGCCTGCAAAGGTCAACTTCCCTCTGACATCCTAATGTCCCCGCAAAAACACGCCTGGGCGTTACTGAACAGAATTACTCAGCACTAGACATTTGGCCGTAATTGTAGTTAACATAACAGGGCTGTTTATTTGGTGAATGCCATCCTTGCTTGAACTCATTATGTGTGAAAATGAAGGAAGCATTTTTCTTTTTGTATCCATGTAGCATAGTTCATCAATTCAATTCAATTTAATTTTATTTGTATAGCATCTGTTACAATGTCAATTGTTTCTAGGCTCTTTACAGAGACCCAGAGCTTGACCCCCGAGCAAATATCATTAATTAAAATATAATACTGAATCCTAAACAAGGATAATGGCAGGTAAAAAACTCCCACCTTTAAGCCAAACAGTGGCAAGGAAAAACTCCACTTTGAGAGGAAGAAACCTTGAGCAGGACCTGGATCATATGGGGGGACCTTCCAGCTGGGTAAAGAAAGAAATAGAGAGGGGAGACAGGACAGAGAGAGGATGGAGGACAGAGAGAGGAGAGCACACAAATGACTAAATGTAATGACTATATAAACAGATGCAGGTAGCAGCACTGAGGTGAGATGGTCAGAGGACTAGATCACCGGTCACCACGCCAGTCAGCACCCCAAACACATCTACACAAAACAGCACAACAAGCTACAGAAAAAAAATGGAGCACAGTTACAGTAATAAGGTACTCCTAATTAGTTTTGGAATGAGCTGGAGGATGAGAGGAGGAAAAGGAAGAAAAGAGAGAGGAGCAAGAAGACAACGCTCAGCAGATCATGTTGGCGTCCCCCTGCAGCGTAGGCCTATAGCAGCATAGCTATGACGAAGCTGTGATTAAGACGAGCTACTCTAGTCTGAGCTCCTACAACTATGGCTATAACTATTAGCCCTTACACACTATTGTTTAGACTAACTGTAGGCTTTACTGAACAGAAATGTTTTTTTAAAAATGGAGGCCTCCTTAACCCAAAGTGGTAGTTGATTTTAATGATAGCATCACATTTGATGCATGCAGCTGATGTATATACATCCTTGCAGTACCTGCAGCTGTTATGATTAGGGTTAGAGTATAAACTAACTCTAAATGTAACCCTCTCTTTCCAAAACTCACCCTAATATACAGCGAGCCCATTCCTCTTATCCTAAACCTAAGTGTAATCCAGCTCTATCTTGTCTTCTTCACCTATCAAACTGACTCCTCCCGTTGCCACCGCTGCAACGGCCCAACCAACTTCCTCCAACCACAAACAAAGACAAAAGGTAATGGAGCATTCTTCACCACCACTAAGACACTGGTTTGCATCTTACGCAGCGTAAAA
Organism: Hirundichthys speculiger; assembly: GCA_018398805.1. Classification (NCBI taxonomy): domain Eukaryota; kingdom Metazoa; phylum Chordata; class Actinopteri; order Beloniformes; family Exocoetidae; genus Hirundichthys; species Hirundichthys speculiger. The sequence continues at coordinate 24,335 of JAGFBZ010001335.1, read as the reverse complement.
TGGGTGCTACTTTTAAATTCAGGCTCATTACCCTGAAATTAAATTGTTACTCCAAGGATCTGCATCATGCATTACAGATTTAGGGGGAATACCAAGTACCAGATCCTAACTGGAACTCAAGATGCAGTCCCATCCTTGAATCTCTGCACCAAGCTCTGGGGGAGCTATCGAGTGCAATTAAACCCCAACCAACCCCCTAACCCTAACCCCTGAACCGAGTACACTTCCTCTTTTTGTTGTCGAGGGCAAAATTGAATGCAAATAGATTTATGGATTTAGATATCTAATTAGAACTTAGAACACTGTGTCTTCCAGTATCAATATTGTTATACCAAGAATTTAGCAGTATTACAGTTTAGAGTCTGTAGTGTTTGGGATTTGTAGTTTTTGTCTATATTCAGGCATTAATAGGTCGTGAAATATGGTTTTAAATCGACGTTGCAGCTGTGGGTCGAGAAAGGAGAAGGAAGAGAAACGAGACTGAAATACAGTTTTGTACTTTAAAGGGTATTTGCTAATCACAATGATTCATAATCACACCGTGATTGATGTGTGCCTCAGATGTCTTTGCTTAAATTTTTGGTCCACACGTGACAGAGCGGAGTGAATGATCCCGTCTCTGCACGAGCCTCTTATCCTCTCTGTGTCTTTAGAAAGGCCCACCCATCAGTCTCTGATGGAAGTGATAAATCTCAAGCGCCACCCTTTCTCAGTTCGCATCTTTCTTTGCTTTATTATTCAGTCTGACGAATGCCGTTTGCGCTGCAGTTTTTCATTATGCCAAAGTGCCGACCACTCTCAAATTGAGTTTAATGGAGAACGAATCTCGGCCAAAGTGATGATGGAATCTCAGCTGCTGAACACTTGTGCTTTATTTTTTTTTTGTGTGTTTTGTGGGCTGGAGGGCGTGTTGCTAATTCCCTCATTGCTGTAGGAGAAATCGCATCCAACTCCCGAGTTCATGTGCAATTTAAAAATAAGCGGGTTTAAGGGGCGTCTTCATTCGCACAAACGTGGCTACTGCGTGTGCGCTCTCGTACACAGGAGGTGAGACTGAGGTGTCTAGTTTCCACACAACGATGAGTCAAGAGGAGACAGTATGTGTCAACTGGGTGCCAAAATGTTGTCAGAGTGTCAGGAGGAGGCAGGAGGCCCCGAGGAGAAAGCTTGTCTGTTGAATCTCTTGCACCTACCTGTAATTTGTGCATGGCTGTGGGAGTGTGTCAGAGTTGCATCTTTTCTGTGTGCTGATAGATGAGAAAAATGTTATATCTGACGGTCAAGAAGACTTCCGGAAGTTTAAGTCAAGCACGAGGACATGGAGGTAATGTAAGTGACTTTAAACAAGGCTTGTTCGTTGCTGATATAACTGGATTTACAAGGAGGGAGTTCTTTAGGGTTTGCAGAGATTGATCTTCCCGAGATAACACTGGTTTTCTCAGATGTTTGTTTGTGCTGCTTTGAACGCTGACTGTGCTGCATCAGGGATTCCAGCTGGCGCTTTTAAAAATGTGTGATGAAACATAGCTGTGCCATCCAGAAAGCTGTTTACAAGTGGGATCACCCTAAATCTAGGAAGTTTAAAGAGGTGTTGAGGATGCAGAGCAGGAGCAGAACAGAGAGCGAGGAGGAGGAAGTTTAAACTCTTAACTTGCCTCGGTCATCGTGGGGAAGGTGAGATCATTGGCAAATAAAATAGATGAACTTGGAGCACTTGTGAAGACACAGCAAAATTTTGGGGATTCAGTAGGTGTTTCGCCGAGACGTGGTTGCAGGAACATATCCTGGATACATTTAAAAGCAGATGCTGCAGATGCTGCAGATGCTGCAGATGCTGCATGCAACATCATCAGCTCAACAGCTGGTGATCTACATTCACGACTATGTGGAGATTTCAAAATACATCTCTGCAACACCTCCAACTTTCCAGAAGTTTGTTCACAGATTTTTTTTTTTTTTTGACAATTTAAATATATCCATTTTTTTTATTCAGTTTATACTGCAACAATATAATTTCCCATGGGGGGATTGATAAATGCAGCAGAGCAGAAGAACAGCGGCGGAAGGCCATGCTTGGTGTCACTCTGCTAGGAAACGTGCTGACAGGCTCAGCAACAATGAAAAACTGACATTTAAATGGTGGGGTCATCATTTGGGAGAAACAACAAAACATCAGCGATCCATCTTGCTTGTATAAATAATTCAGATTGATATTGATGGATGTGACCATGTCACAAAGCTCACCACACTTCAGATCGGTTTCTTCGGCGTGAACGTGGCTTCACTGGGGTCAAACGAGCCTCACAAACAAGTGGCATCATGTTCCTAGGAGGACAAAACTAAAGACATTCTCTACATTATCTGCCTCTGATAATTATAATATTGAATTTATTGTGCAGATTTATCAGACGGAATAACCATGTACTTGGGTTATTAATGCATGTATTCACGTATGTGTGACAGGTATGAAATATAGGAGCTGTGCAGGGTAGCGGGGTAAGTGCTGCCTCCCCTGTCTGCTCTGGGCTGCCACAGTGTGGTGTGATGTCCGCTTTCAGTCTGTTCTCACGCCAAGGATAACACTGAATACACACACTTATATTTTACTATTCATGCTTCTCAATCATGCACAAAGCAGCCGCAGACGCAGCAGAAATGAATCAGTGGTCAAGCAATTTGCAAATAATGGTGGTTGCAGCTTCTTGAATGTGCATGTTTATGGGTTGTTTGGGTTTTGTTTTTTTTTCCTGTTGTATATCATTTTTGAGGTCTGGACTGTTTAAAAAAAATAGTATTTTCAAGATTCAATTCATTTCAACTTTATTTGTATAGCGTCTATTACAATGCAAGGCGTCTCTAGGCGCTTTACAGAGACTCAGAGCATGACCCCCGAGCAAATATCATTAACTCAAATTATAATTTTAAATCCTAATCAAAAATGGCAGGTAAAAAAAAATACTCCTGTAGCAGGAGAAAAAAACCTTTAAGCCAAACAGTGGCAAGGAAAGACCGAGAGAGGAGAGCATAAACATCCTCACAATACTGGACAAAATGTATCAATAATAATTATCTATTAACTGGAGAACTAAGAATTCCATGTACTAATATTCCGACTGAAACATTGTTCGTACATGAACTACAGAGATGACTATATAAACAGATGTGGGCAGCAACACTGAGGTGGTCAGAGGATCGGACTGCTCCTGATCTTGGTGATATTACAAAGGTGAAAAAAGGCTGTCTTACAAACCTGATTAATATGATGTTTAAATGACATATCCTGATCAAAAATAATTCCAAGGTTTCTCACAGTTGTACAGGAGGCTTGTACTGGAAGATAACACCTTGGGTTCAAGAAGATGTGACATTCACCTTTTATGTCAAGTTTTTGACTTTTATTAGATCAAACCACAAAAAATGACCCTAGAATTTGTATAAATACAGTATTTAATAAAATACAAACCAAAAGAGAACAAGTGTTTAAACAGGCACAAAAACATCAGTACAATCTGACTTCTTTTTTCAGCCAGTAGAGACTCCTCCCGCTGGCTACTGGTGCAGAGGCTAACCCTGTCTTCTTTATCCAGTCTCTGTTGTGGATTGGGATGATGTCTCATGGTGATTGTTGTATCTTATCCTCCAACGGTCAGAAATCTGTCAAAACTGTATCACTGATTAAAACCATAGACCGCATAAAGAGAACTGGACAAACCTCGTCCGGTGTCACTTGTATGTTTCTGAAGGCTGGAATTGAAGCCATTTTATGGGCGAGTACATGTTTTGAGGGAACAGACTCTGGCCAACTCAGGCTAAACAAGCAAGTCTGGCTATTAGATAGAACACTCGCGACTTCACTCAGTTGACGTTTTAGCTTAGCTTAGCTCATGCTTATCTATGATGCTAACTGAAGTTACATTAAATCCGTTCTGATTGTATCCATCCTCATTTCAGATGTAATTTCAGGAGTGACATTTTAGCGACCTCTGAAACAAGGTCTGCCAGAACTGAAAGGAGTACTGCCTGAACTCCAGCCAGAGCCGCAGCCCAGACTTTTACAAGTTGATCTCGAACGGTGAAGGTGCAAAGGTGGCTCAAAGACAGCCAAAGCAGTGATCGGCTTGACCAGGGGTCACAGCCAGCCCCCTCATGGTCTTTGCACTGAACTGCAGTTTCTACTACTTCCAACATTTGTGACAGGTCTGTCTAATCAAACGTATAACATTGATGGATGGAAGCAAGATCCACACTTATAGCTCAGGTTTTTACAAAACAACATAAATATTTCAAATGAGTGAACACACACAAACACACACACATATATATACATTTTTTTTTTCACACATCCACCTAAGGTTTATGAAGTGAAATTTCACATCTAAAACAAATGATGTAATTGAAAAAGAAAAGAAAACAACGACAGAAATATGCAGCCAGATCCTTCTTTTTTCTTTCAGTGACTGTGTCAGTTATTTAGGCCATTCAGCAATAGCTGTAATGATTTTTACAGTACATTCACAAGACTTTTCTGTTCTTTTCGTTATCTACAGCAAGATTAATTGTCCTACTGCTCAGAGAGATCTGCTCAACTACTACTAGGGATTAATTCACTAATTCCAGCTACATAGAAGGCCGGCTCTATGTGTGTAAACAGTTGCATAATTGCACGGAGGGGCTACATGTTCAAGGTTGTGAAAGTTGGTACATTTGGGCCACTACACGAGTTGTGTTAGTAATGTGAGACCTCTTTTCCATTGTGTAACTGTGTTTGTTTAGCTTTGCAGCAAATGCTTTGGTAAAGAGGTGAATCCTGAGGAGAGGCTCAGGAGGATACGCAGGCCTCAGAGGTGGAGCAGATGAAGTATTTTGTTGGCAATGCACGTGGAAAAAAGACATCAACTGTGTTGGGAAATACTCTGGGGACTGCTCGGGGAGGTGGTGCAATAGACTTTTTTTTTTCTTCATTCATGTAGAGAATTCTTTGTTTCTTTCCGTCTGGAAAGAATTTCAGAATTTCACTCCTGTGTCAATCTTTAGCCAAACGCCTCTTCGGTATTGTTTGATCCTGATTACCTCTGTTCACATGTTTTGATGCTTCCGTTTGTTTATACAGACTCCCTCTGTAGCCCGTGAATACCAGAGCTGCCACAGCACTCCTGTCATTTGATGATAGATACACTGGAGGCTTTTATTGCAACTGGCTGACTTTCAAGATGAAATGCATCTATTTTACTCTACATGCACCCAGTAAAATCCTATTTGATGATTTGTTTGTTTAGAGCAAAAACCAGTGTGAGCATCTCAAATCTGTTGAAACTAAAGACTGAAAAACCTTCTGCAAACTTGTTTTCTCCTCAGTTCACTTAGCAACGTAATGTTGTTACAGGAACTAAGAAGCAATTCTCTGCAGGGTTACTTTTTTTTTTTTTTCTTTGAAACAGTGCTGTGGCCCTCATCCACACTTGGCAGCCCAGAGGGGTCAGTATTTGGAGTAAAAGGGAAATGAACTCTGACAGACTGACAAGGTTCTCTGCTTCTTAGCGCCTACCATAAACTCATCTAATTGCTCTGGGGCTCCAAACCCACAATAAAAAGTCATCCGGTGGGGCGCAGAGCAGTGGGAGTCTCTGGCTGACATCCGGAAAATTGGAAAATAATAGAAAAAAAAAAAAGCTCACGCTCGTGCTTAGGTACACACAAACACGCTGAGTAATCTTGTAATTTTATCTTTTTCAAAACACAGCTGATTTCTTATGCAACCGCTTGCACACTTACAGCTGTGGTGGACTGACATAATATCAAGATAGTAACACCAGAAATAACATTAGTCGGGTCGATATCTCAAAGATCTTTCACAATCTCTCCAACGTCAGTGGAAACAGTCTTGGCAGGTGATCACAGGTAAGGGGCAGCAAGGACGTACCTTTATGGTGGTTAGTGGATTGTGTCGGGGCATTACTAAAATCAGTGTGCATGATTGTAGTCTGAGCCTGAACACGTCTACGATGTAAAATTCAGGAACAGTTGTAGCGCCACCTGTTGGCAACAGGAAACGTCATGTTTTGTATGAGGCATCCGTGCTCCTGGTGAGATGAGCTGATACACCTCTAACCGGCTCAATCGGTAGTTAAGACATTGACAGTGACTGACTGTGAAAACTGTAACTTTTTATCAAAGGTCATCGCTGTGAGACGGCGAAGTTCGAAGTCTCGCCCTGAGTAAAATTGTGATTCTAACCTGGACGTGCCTTGTCGAATCCTCCCTCAAATGTATTCATTTGATGATTCTTCCAGTCTGAATAATCTTGGATGAACTCTTTTAGTTAAAGGAACGTGATTTTAGTCACATTATGTCCTATATTCACTTTGTGCTTCATTGGATCAGCCTGAGATTCGTACAGAATAAACTCATAACTGTCATCATGCACCATATGAAGTTTTGTGGACGTCCAACAGTGCCTGAGTTATTCACTGTGAAACCGGAAGTGCGTGGTTCTGCCACACAAAAATGTGAAAGATTTATTAAAATTCACAAAAATCAAAGGCGATGACTTGCAGGTCACTGGTATCCTGTATAAGCATCTCAGAACAGCAGTAATGTGTTCAGTAGTCCCGGTTCACTTCATATCTCCTGCTCTGTGCTGTGTGTGCGCATGTCCGTGCAAAAAAACACCCGACACAATATAGCTAATACTCCCTGTGCACACTGTCACCTACTGTAGTATATGTGCAATTACACTCTATTTCAGGACGGCAAAAAAAAAGCATGTTTCCTGGGGTCACACGTGCCCCCCCGGCATATCACTGCACCCCCCGAAGGGGGTCGCACCCCACTATCTGAAAAGGACTGACTTAAGCAGACAATAGGCCCGCCTATTTCTAACAAAAATGACCAAAAAAGCTGATTTATTTTAGCGCAGGTCACACTTCTCCTGTGTGATGGTTCATCTCAGATGTCTCTGGACAATTTCAGTAAAGTTTTAAGTGGCATTTATAAATAACTTACTCATGTGAGTATGTCAGCTATTAATGAATGACACTTCTTGATGGAGTGCTGTCTGAGGGAATGTACACCACAATTATATAGCTGATAGACATGGGCGCCTGCTGTTTACACACTAAAATCTGTCCAAATCCCTTTAAGTGTTCAATGATCTAATGCACTATATGCTAATCGCTTCCATCTCTCTTTGAGGAACATCATTATTATGGCAGCTCAATGGAGTTTTTTTTTTCTGTTTTAAAATAGTAGTTTTAGTTTCATCTCAATGAATGTTGGATTACTGGTTACTGAAGTGTTGTCCCGCTCTAGAGGTCTACCATCCCTTTTATGGCAAAAGCACCCAAGGTGACTTTCTGACAAATGCGTATAGGTTTAAGGCACTATGTCGCATGTCTACAACGATGAACGTAGCTCACAGAGTTACAGTGGACATCAGGGCAGAAGCGACTAAGAGACTCAAGTAAGCAATGACAGAAGAGAAAATGAGAGCATGACTGAGCAACAGTCTGAACCAGAGTAATCTTTGGACATTGTCCTCTGTAGGGGGACCATCTGAGCAAAAAATGTCCAAAGTTCATATGTGCCTCTTTAAATATAATAATGCCCATACAAACTTTTTTGAAAGTTTGTATGAGCAAACTTTTCTTTTTTTTTACCCCCATACTGCCACAGTTTTTTTGAATTTGAGGTTGCAAATTGAATTATTGTCTAATCAGCCTTGATCCAAATTGAATCCATGACTAATCTGGGCTCCTGTGTGAAAAAAAAAACGATTTGGTGATATATCGTGATTTTCGGCTGCCCGATATAATATCGATTTTTCAGCTCCTAATATCGATTTTTAAGAAAACTTCTATAATTCATTCTATCACTTAAATGTGCAAAAACACTAATAATAAACAATAAATAGGTTGTTTTGAAGCAAATAGTTTTGACTCAATTTGTCCTCTGAATGATCAATATCATCTGATGAACACATATAGCAACTTGATTTTTCATCTCTACTTTTAATTTTGATATAAACTGGGTAGAATACCGCAATATATCGCGATATCACGATAATATCGTACCGTGACCCAAGTATCACAATACATATCGTACTGCCAATACTCACCCCTAATCTGGGCTGTATCAGGTGCCAATTATTAATTATCAGTATCAGTGTCCTCAAACTACCTGTTACCTGTTCAAACAACCAGTAACCCATAAATTATTCATTTCCATTCAGAGATAGAGAACAGAGAGAAATATGGTCTGTCAGCCAGTAAAAAAAGTTCTCAGTTAGTCTTTGTGATTGCTTTCAAATTGTTTGTGGTTAATTGGTCATAAAAAGTTGGATGGGCAGAGTTACCTGTGTGGCTTAGAGAAATCTGGAGTCGTAATAAGCTCGGTCATCCTTAAAGGCCCTGTGGCTCCTCTGAATGAGCAGGAAATTTAATGACTCTAAAAGTGGTTATGATTCACAAAGCCTAAAACCAAGTACACTCTGAGGGGGCCAAATTACGCTTGTGATATTTTAAGCCAGGGTGTCACCTTATCAGAGCGCTCCGTATTCTCAGCAGAGGCCTGCCGAGGCCGAGTGGTGGCCAAGAATGCCGTGGTCATTACAGCACATCTGTGTTTCAGCCGAATATCTCATACACGGCTGAACCGCACGGGAACTATTGGGTCGTCTGATTTTAAAATTTGTGGACTTTGTGGACATAGCCTGAATTCTCAAGCAAAAATTTTTTTGACAGCGCCAAGATAATTACATAATTCTGGCCGGTCCATAGCAATAATTGTGCACCGGTGTACCTGTCTGACCCTGTTAAAGAGAATGCATTTTCAAAATGGATGGCATCTGTTGCAGTCATTCCTGAGGATAAAAGTCAAGCACTGCTGCAAAATCCATTTATTTAAGATTCAACACTGAGAAATATTTCACAAATGATTGTCTCAAGTGATCCATCACTTTATGCAGTGAAGTGTGCTTCGGGGAAGAACAGCATGTGATGGGGAGGAAAGTGCAGGTCATGTTTTGGGTCTTTTCTTTTTTTTTTTTTAATGCCGGAGAAAATGTGGACAAACTGTTGTAAGAGATTCGGTCCTTGAGCAGCGCAGCAGTAGCAGCTGCAAACCCTGAACTATAATTCAGTAATGCGACAGTAAATCTGTTCTATCCCACGATTAGAGCGAGTGAAGGAGTTGGCAGGAGGAGGAGTTGGCATCTGGAGATGCCTGACAAAGAAGAAGAAGTTGAACCCGAGGACATTCAGTTAGGGGGCTGGGTGGCTCTGGTGTGGCACAACCTCTGCGTGAGAAGTTCTGGTGGTATGGTTTACGTCTTTTTTTTTTGTTTCTTTAGACAGAAGAGTGAACGCAAATGATGAAACAGATTCGCCGTATCTCAGCCTCGACGAACATCTGCAGGAGATTTTGGGGCTGACGTAAAAGAGAGCATTCCCCGCAGTTGTGATCAGCGTGGCACGTGGGAGTTTATCTTTGGGTAGAACGGTGTTTAGACCTGATGTTTGCAACTCTGAAAGAGAGGCACGAGGGGACAAGCATGAGGTAAAGATCCTACATGAGCCGTAATGGCTTCTATAGATACGCTACGAACACATCCGCCGCCTCAGTTATCGGTAAATGTTAACAAATGTTGGCAAATGCATGTGAATAAATGTCTCCATGGTTTTATAACACAACGTTAACATCCACGTAGTTTACATTCCCAAAATGCCTAAGACTATGTGATTTTATAGTTCCAAACACGTACTTGAGTTATCTCCTCATTATTATATTAAACTCAGGGTTTGTGGTCGTAAACCTACTCTCACACAGGTGATGCTTAAAGAGTCCGTTGCTATGGTAACGGACTCTGTAAACATCACTCAGAGTATCCATTACCGTGGTTTCAGAAGCGGAAGCGATTCTTCGTTTTACTTGTAGGCTAAATTTAGCATACTTAGCTCCGTGTTTGTTGTCAAAATGCCGACATAGATTAAACTCTTTCACGACTGACACCCGCCTCATAACACAAAAGACATATTTTTTTTACCTTGAGGTACAAACTTGAATTCGTTTTCCCGTCGTTCATGAAACTGCCTTCCTTGTGTATCGATTTCACTTTTCTTGGACATATTGGGGTTAGTTTGTAGAGGTTTTTCTCAAGTCCATCACTTCTGAAAATCGTCTTGATGTCTTGCTTATGGTGAGATACTGTTATCGAAGTGGGTGATGATGAAATGCATTGTGGGAGATGTAGTTTATTGTCAATATACGCTTTAAAGCAGTGTATGCTTATCTTAACTCTTAAAATATTGCTTTAAAATTTAAGCCAATAATGCACAAGCTCTCGAGGGCCACATAAAATGACCTGGAGGGCCACATTTGGCCCGCAAGCCTTGTGTTTGACACACTTGCCTTAATGCATGATCTCTCTATAGATGATCTACGTGTAGCTGCTGTCATGTTTCTCCTTCAGTCTCTTTTTCACCTTCACTCGGCTCAGAATGTTTTTATATGTTTATATGTTTCAGATTTTCTTTTTTAATTCTTTGGAGAACTGAGGCTCTGCTTTATCTCATTATATGCAGATGACCATTGAAACCAGCGTGGCCGTACAGATAAACGCCCGTGTGTGTGTGTGTGTGTGTTTCAGAGTCTGGAAACTTCTGGCATAGACTATACAAACAGTTCTGACAGAAGCGGTCTGGAAGGAAGCGCTGAAAATGTGCCGAGCTACAGCCCATGAGTCATTCCCTTCACGTGTTTCGACGGTTCTGAGCGTCCCAAACCCGCACATTAAAACACTCCGAGGGGAGCAGAAAAAACTTTCACGAATGCACCCGGAGCCAGTTGAGTCCAGCCACACAAATCAGACACAAAACAAAAATCCAAGGACAACAAACGCTTTCAAGAACCCGTTCCATTCACTGAAAAACAACAAAACCCCGTACACACAGACATCCCTTCCAGACGCATACAGGCCGGTGCGTCCTGATGTGCAGCAGTCCGTTTCCTCTTGGCTGAAAGCAGCATCCATTGTCCAGCCATAACAGTCAGAGTCCCTTGTCATCGCCGCTCTGCTGCGGGATGTTTATTGATTGACCTTTTTTTCACCAGCCGCGTCGGCCCCTTTTGCGCGCCGCTGCGCTGTAAGTTCAAATAGCAGTGGAACTAACGGCTGGAGCAGAGATTTTTTACAGCAGCAACGCCGGCGCCAGCTGATCCTCAGCAGCTGAACTCATCCGCCTCATTGACCCGCGCCGCAAGACGACAGCAGCTCCAGCGTTAGTCTGCATCACAGCGTCGTATAAAAGCTCATTGTGTTAGTAGTAATAGATCGATAACTAAGACGTTTTAGCACAGGTGGATTAATGAATCCATAAACTGTGTTGTGACATTTTTCTATGGGGTTTAAAGCAGGGATGGGCAGGTCCAGTCCTCGAGGGCCGGTGTCCAATGCTTCAGCGCACCTGATTGAAATGAATGGGTCCTAACGTTCTTCTGCAGACCTTGATGACAATTGATCCATTCATTTCAATCAGGTGCGTTGTGGCAGGAAAACATCTAAGACATCCAGGACAGCGGCCCCCGAGGACTGGCACTGAGTTTTATTTGTCAGTAGATGTCATTTAGCAGTTAGCGAACATCAAGTAAATCCAAGAGCAAGAAAAACATCTGTCACTTATTTCAAGTTGTCAATCTGTTTTGATTCATTTCAGTTCAATTGAAAACTACTTCATTAATCCCCGAAGGGAAATGAATTGTACAGTAGTTGTCATAACTTAAGTCTCTTCAAAGATCCAATGTAATGTTGACGTTGAGTAGCATGTTTTACTGTGAGAATACGATGCTCAGGTGTTGTTTCTCATTTTAATGTCTGGTAGAGATAAAAGTATCAAATTACCTTTAGTTTCTTGTGAGTTGGTAAGAATGGAAGTGGTTATGTTAAATCGGCATGTGATATTGTGTCATATTGATCGAACTGAACCACAACGTTGGCGTCGTCGTCATCCAGTGCGCTAGCGTAATACGTGCATGACGTTCTCCCTCACACTCGTGCAAGCTTCCGGAAACGGATTAGCCAATCGGCTGGTTTTATCAGCTGACATGTCGCAGAGACTTTAGAACCTGTTTAATGTGGTTTTTGCGGTGGCGTGCGCGACTTACTCTCCTGTCTCTGTGGCCCTGCAGACGTATACAGTATATCTCCTGGGAAACGCGAAGCCGTCACACAGCAGATAGTCGCAGCTGGGCCTCATTTATTGGAACAGACATTTTCTGTTCAAGTGTCAGCTAAATGTCAGGGTGCATTTAATTAATGCGCTGCACATCTCAAATCGTAAAATACAGCAGCGAATTCCAGATTGACGCGACGGTGGCGAGAATAAAGCCTAGCTCTCTTGTTGCATTTAATATAGTCGTCCATTTTCAGATTTTGGCTTGGAGGATGATACATTTTCTTGGAGGTGTGCTGTATATTGTGTCAGCATCAGCTTTAGTCAGTGATATATTATCAGAAAACATGAAGACTGAACCATCCGGAAAGCATCCGGAGTTATACCTGCCACAAACCACATTTGCCTCTGCAGTCGAGCTGATACGACATCCCTGTCTGGATGTGCGTTACTTGTACCAGACCTCCATTTCAGCTCCGGTATTCCTGCTCAAGGTCTCTAAAGAGTTGTTATGCTACAGGCGTCCTTTCATCACGACACGATTAAAACCTCCAATGTGACTTTGCCGTGACACTCAGAACTCACTTCATACATCCTTTTATGAGTAGTGAAGAGAGGCGAATGTATAAACTTAACAGCTTTGGTGCCACTGAAGGCTTGGCTCTCCTGAACACCAAACGAGGACCAGGACTGTTTTGTAGGCTGTTTTGACATTTCTTGTTACTGAGATATATAGCACTCCAGGATTCCAAACGATCCTCTTCATCATTTGCTTTACATACTTTATTTGTTATATGTAAATGCCAATAGATGCGGCCCTCATTGACTGCTTTGAATTAGTGAAAAAAAAAGACAGTGACAGTCCTCTTTTTATTGCAGTGATTCATATGAGCTTTACGGCTTGTCACGCGGCAGGTTTTTTTTCATCTTCTTCATTTCACCACGTCTGACTGGAATATCCAACAGCTGTGGCTGGTAGCTCTACATACCGCGTTTAAAACTGTCAGGAGGTGTTTCGTTAAGATTAAAGGTCCTTCTGCAAAAAACAACAACAACAAGGGTTTATCCGAGTTGTGAAACACTTTTTCATATCCTTTCTTTTTTTTTTGTTTATTTGACATGAACAGTGCACATTAATAAACATAGAATGTAAATGTGCCAGAATTAGCCAAAATGGCTATTTTACTTCTGTTGTCCATGGACCGATGTTAACAGGTCAGATGCATACTAAAAGAAACAAAATCATAAAATACACAGACATCATCTAAAAGTTTTTGATAAAAGAACACATGAAACATAAAAAAAAGGGTAGTTAATTAAAAAAAAAAGATAAAGATATAAGACAATGTACAACTAATAACAAGTAGAGGTGCTGACAATGTGATGTTTAGTGTTGACATATCTGGTGGCTAACTAACCACTTTTTAGGTTATATTTGAATGTATGGTATGTACTTATATCTCTAATGTGGGCTGGTATTATGTTCCACTCAGGTGCAGCTTTAATGAAAATGCAGACTGGCCAAAACTGCTTTTTCTCATCTGGATTATACAGTCACCTCTAGTTGTGCTTGTGTTTGCAGATGAACCCATTTTTATGAATTGTCTTAACACAGAAGGGGCATGTCCATTTATAATCTTGTAGGTTAGACATAAATAAATGTATTTCACCAGGTTTTCCCAACTCAGGAGTTTATATTTAGTTAAAATGAAACAGTGGTGATGATATCTAGGTTTTTTATCCAGATCTTGTTTATAAAGGGACTCAATGGGTAAAAGAGATGTTGCACTGGCTTGAGACCAAGTTGTTAAACAGTATGTAATGTGGGAAAAGATCATTGAATGGATATACATAATTGCAGCCTCTGTGGACGTATAGTTCCTTATTTCTCTCTTGCACAGGTACTCAAACAGGCATCAGCGTCTTCTTTGTATGTTCTCATCCCCTTTAAATAGCGCGACTCCTGCCATGCACATTTAGTCGAGGTCATCATCAGTCTTTGCCCTTTGACCTCCACAGAGACACGACCGCTTATGTCACTCATTTTCACTGTCTGCGATTGCTCTACACATTTTCCTTCACTGATTGTTTCTCCAGCCTGCCGTCTAAGAGGAAGATGACATCAGTCCCATATCTGCTGGAAGACACTTCCTCCGCATGCAGACCAGACCAAATATCCCCATCCTCTCCTCTGGCCCTCCTCTTCTGCTTTGCCCACACAAGATCAGAGGTCGGGGGGGGGAGGAAAGCTAAGCTTGTCCTCTTTTTTAAACCAAGCTCAATGTGTTTTTAATTTATTAACGTCTGCCAGAAATTAGAGATTTTTTATTTCTGTCTTTTGTAGCTGCAGCCACCCAGGCTGCAATCGAAGATCCAAACATTGCACCTTTAAAAACATTTTTATTCCAGGTTTTTATCATTTCTATGTTTCCTTTTGTATGCAGCTTGTCTCCTCTCCTGCGCTCAGATGGCATTAGATTACGCCGATGATAAATCATCAGCGCTGAGCTCAACGTTATGGCTTACATCTGGGAATATGGTGATATTTTTCAAATTAAGTCATACAAAAGAGAGTTTCCAGCTTGTTCACACTCTGATGTCATCACATACTGCTGTTTTTTTCAAAAGCTTCTCAGTGTCATAAATCAATAAGCCATTAGACATAGTTTAAAGATAATATTATTATGTCATTAGGTAACGAGCCAAATGGACATTCCCAACGCTCCATCATTCCATAAGTGAGCAGTGAAGAATGACGTGCTGACGTGTGCATCACCGTGCTGATAACACTTATCTCAGGGACGTCACAGGCTCTGACAGAACGCTGATGTTTGACATCCAGGGAGTCAGATATCAACAGGTTTTAAAAGACCCTCCAGGTTGGCCCCAGATGGCTTTCAGGCTTAAACAGTTGGAGCAAAATTTACTTTTTAAACATCTAAGAACATAACATTTTCCAGGTTTCATGGTTGATCCTCTTTAATTGTTTTCATCTTTTTCTTAAGGTTTGATGTAAAGATGGAACGGTTAGCGGTAAGGATGGAACGGTTACCGGTAAGGCGCGGAGAAATTTTACGCGATAATGATTACCGTTTATGTTTGACTTCATCTCATTATCGTGGTCGATTACCGGGATATTTAATATCAGCCTCATTCAAGTCTCGCGAGCGACTCTGGACTGTGTCTCGTGTGAATACGTAACTTGTAACATCGGCATTGTAACGTGAGCATGGTGGAAACTGGTGATAGCACGCAGGACATTTACCAACTCACTAAAAGGACGAAATCCAAGGTCTCTGCATATTTTGTCTTTTTTAAGAATGCAGAGGGACAACTGGACAATTATCTTGTCTGCAGAGCACACGTTTACATTTTACTGTAATTTGTAAAAGTAACTGTTTCTTTATTTGCACATTTATACATATTTAAGGTTAATCCTAAAGTCCAAAGCTTATTTTATTTGAAGGTGCACTATAATTTTTGTTCCTGATGATTGTTTGCATATTTTGACCTACTATAGTTGACAAATAAGCTTTGTTCCTGTAATTTATTTTGCTCATTTAAAATTAAACCCCTTTCTGTGCCAGTTGTTTGCCCTTTTAATGTGAAAGTTTCATTTTGATAAGATTTTGTCTTCTAATGTTTCAGTATGACAAGAAAATCACAAGATTTTGTGAAATTATTTTAATGTATGTGGTTTTTGGACATCTGTACAGTAATTCGGAATACCGCGATAATATCGTAAATCGTGATAATCTGGTCACTAGAATCGAGATATCAAATTTTCTATATTGTTACATCCCTAGTTTGATGTCTTCAGATATTTATCATTTAGGAGAATAACAATATTATTTGAAGCACCCTTTACAATTACGGGTTTTCAGCTCATTTTCAAGTCGCTTTCTGACTGAAAAAAAAGACTCTTGATTGTGCTCTCTAGTTGACAGCTGAGTGCTATTTGTGAAATAGTCAAAGACTCATCACAGAAGCTTGCAAACGCACTGCTGACCCATCTCTTATCAAGCATGTCAAATATCTTCTGGTGACTCCACATCTGAGCAGCAGCTATTGAAGGAGCGAGGCACAGGGTGATGTCATCATGACAGGAGTGACAGTTTTGTATCATTTCCCCGTGTCACTTCTCATTTCTGTTTTTGTCCACTTGAGTTGTTGTGAGATCAGCGAGCTCCTTCTCTGATCAGTCATGCAGCGCGCAGAGATGATCTGCAGGTTTTCATCCTATTTGGTCTGACCAGAACCGACTGACTCATACCAACATCCATCCATTCATCCATCCATCCATTCATCCATCCATCCATCCATCCATCCATCCATCCGTCCATCCATCCATCCATCCGTCATACCCGCTTTTTCCTATTCACAAGGGTCTGCTGGAGCCTGTCCCACCAATCATTGTGCAAAAGTTTTTACAACCAGTTTTTACAACCAATAAGACAAAACAAAAAAAGAAAGATGTTATTTTCTTTATAATCCTGAGTTTCTTGAAAGATCTGTTCTGTATAATAATGAACAGCACAGCAGTCTGTCAGCATTCAAACTTGTATTGTAGCCACCCCTGAGTCGTATTTCTGCTTCTACGTAGCAACTATGTAGCTAGGAGGTTTGATGCTTTTATGTTTTATGCTACTTGTAGCTCAGGCGTCGCGCCGGTGCAAATAAAGCTTATTTTATGTGAGTTGGAGCTGATAAATGTTGAGCATCAGTACTTTTTCCTGACATTGTAGCAATCTATCTTCCTGCCCAGCTTGAGACTGACACAGAAGAAGTTGCAAAAACTATGAGTCAAGAGGAAGAGCAATGCTAACAAGCTGACCTTTGACCTGTCATGAACCACGTCAACCTGACGAGTAGTTTAAGTTGTGGAGAAGTGCGCTTCAGGCTACGGTGATACGCTGTGGGTTCAACGTGGAAGCACAAGTCAAGCTTTAGCCTTGTGAATGATGGCCAAAACACTTCAAAGCTATGCTGACGTAGAAATAACCCCAGAAGATGTGGAGGGTTTTTGGAGACTTGGTCAGCGTTCAAGACATTTAACCTTTCTGTTGTGTTCGGGTCAAATCTGACCGATTTGAACGAATCATAAATATTGTGTTTTACATTTGATTGTCTCAGGGCCTTATGATATCCTCCACACTCTGCATTTGAACATATATAATTGCTGATCACCACTTTCATTGAATTTTGAGTAGTTTATTCAACTTTGTAACACCTGTGGTGTTCCCGGTCAAAAATGGCCGCCATAGGAAATTAATGGGTGATAGTACACAACCACACATACACCACCACACACACACACATACAGTACCACCCCACAAGAACCCTTTCAGTCTGAACAAATAGGTGTCTCCTCTTCCCACCTCATTCCCGTGCTTATGTGCCCATCCCCCCCACATGAACTACACCTTCCAAACTAAATGTATAACACTTGTTCCACATTTCAAAGTAAATAATTAGGTGTTTGTTATGGGAACATTGTGTTTCAAGAGGAGATTCTTCCTGGCAGAGCTTGGGAAAGCTTTAATGACTCTTCTGACGGCGCCAGCACCTCCCCCGTGCACCAGCACCTCCCCCGTGCACCAGCACCTTCCCCGTGCACCAGCCTCTGCCAGTCTGGTGAGGAGTCTGCAGCCCCAGCCTCTGCCCTGCTGCTCTCCCCCCAAAACAGGGGCAGAAACGCAGGAGGGTGATTCTCTGAATCCGGTGCCCTTTAAGTCCCCCAGACTTACACAAAGATTTTCAATCAAAGGAACCCACAGAAAATATATTTTAAGCCACCAATTAATAAAATAAGCTGTTTTTGTACTATGCTGCAAAACAAAACATAATTTTTTTTAATTCTATTATTAAATAATGGGCTGTCTAATAGTAGATGACAAACATATATGCATGTCCTCACTGACCGTCTTTACATTTTCATTGAATAAAAAACAAATAAATAATACGATATAAGCCAAAATTTTGATGCTAATATAATAATTTGTTTGTCTACTTCAACTAAACATGTATTTTTTCTGAAAAAATACATGAATTACCCATGATTTTGCAATATTTATACATGTCTCTCAGTTTCTTTTCAACCCCGTCACACTACGCCATTTACCCCCTATAAAAATAATGATCATTCCAAGTGACATCAACATTCAGGAAATGACATCATACAAGTCTTTTGGAGATGATGCTGCAAAGAAAGGCAAGTGTCTGTGTCTTTTTTCATCAATATTTCATTATTATTATTGTCAAAGTGAGATTGTTGGGCTCAACAGTTCAACTCTGTTATGAGACTTGATGATAGTACACAGGTTTTTATGAAAAAAAAACAGTGATTTTGAAAAATATTATTTTTTTTGATGTCCTAAATGCCATGTAATGCTAATGTTTTAGCTAAATATGGAGCTATGGCTAATATTAGCCAAAAACTTCAACCCCGTCACTTTCAACCCTGTCACATTTTTGATTGTGACGGGGTTGAATTATTGTGACAGGGTTGAAAGTCTGATGTGACACATCTATGTAGATGACTCAATTTTATACTTTTATCTAAAATAATTGTCTATGCTATCTTATGTTCCAATATTTTCAGACATCACAATGGCAAAAACAGCAGCAGAGAGGCAAAGGGAGTACAGGGCAAGAAGGAATGCAGACCCATTCTAAACCCATGGGCCTTTATAGGGATTGATAACTCTGTAAAAACAGGATTGAAGAGAATAATAAATTTGGCATTTCTCTCATCTCACAGTATTTATAGTTAGATTGCAAAAGCCTGATTTCTAGTGTAAAGGATGTAAATGTACAGACAGTAACCATAAGGCAGTGAAATGTTTCAGGACTCACAGCCTCCTCCTCCATGCTCCATCAACGGTGACAAAAGTTACCCAGCGTAACTTTTTAGTCAAATAGTCTATCTTATGAATTTATACTGTTTTTATAATGTTAAATATTAAATGTTGAGTTACTTAATAAAATGTTTGTCATGGTTTTTCATTACAGTTGAAAAATGTGATTATTATCCTCTGTAGGTTGTATTAAAATTCAATTTCACAGGTAAATTAATCAGAATGGTATTGCAACATTGATCTGGTCTGTTCAACCCTGTTATCGTTTTCAACCCCGTCACACAGAGTTCAACCCTGTCACATGATGAGTTTTTATCAACATTTTGATGATAACAGGAAATATCAGGTTAATGTTTGTTGAATTGTGTATACAATTTACTGGAAAATAAGAAATAATATAAAAGTTTGATCAAAATAAAACATTAATGCCTATTTTTGATAAAATATGAAGGCCAATATTAGATAAAGTTCACATGACCTGCTCTAAGTGTCAAATTTTAGTATTTAAAAATAATAATCATATTTAGAATGAGTGATTTTTCAACAAGGGACATCTCATGAGTAAGGCTCTACAAAAATTTACCTCAGCAGTCTTTAAAATCCTGTTCACACAGGGTCCAAGTAGTCTGTGACGGGGTTGAACTCAAAACGACTTTTAGTTGTAAATAAATGCAGAATAAAGATTAGCCTTTTTTGTCTGAGGTGGGAAAATATATTTTCTCAAAGGTTTAACCAGTCTATTATCAGATGTAGTGATCAGAAATACAATTATTTAAGGTTATTTTTTCAAAAATGTTGAGAGCCAAAAGGCACCGGATTCAGAGAATCACCCAGGAGATGCGACCTCTGTGCCCCTAGAGACAATAAAACAAGTCTTATATGTTTCAAATGTGATGCCAACGTTTGCAAGGCACACTACAATCTGATTGCAAAATGCCACTCCTGTGGTTGAAGACACATGCCCCCCCTTTGTATTTTTTTGTATATTCACTGCAGTTATTCATGTAAACCACTAGTTTGAGACATTGTTTACAGCTTAAAAGGGAGTTAAATAACATTTGGTGATGATCAGTGGTTTTTCTGTTAATGTAGAAGCAGTTAAAACAGGCCAGTACTAAAGTACTAGCACTAAAGTAAGGGGGGAGAAACGAACACGACACAAAGGTTAAACTTAGAGAAAAGACCCAAATAGAAAAGGAAGACTGAGGTTTTTGCACGGTTTCTCTCTGTAAGAAAACAGCTCTTCCTTGGAGCTGCAGCTCAATAGCCAGACAGGCAAACACAGGCTGTAGACTAAACCACCAGAGCAGACAGCAAAGGGAAGCAGAACTGAAAACTAATCAGACGTAGAGTTGGGGTCTAGTCCGGGAAGCGGGTCTAGAGAGCCCCCGCTGTTGTCATCCCTGCCCCTCCTCATGACTTCCCTCCGTCTCTTCTCTCACTCTTTGGCACTGGAGTCGCCCCAGTCGCAGCACCTGCTTTCCCCATCATCTCTGCGTAGCCATCCTTCTGGGTGCAGAGTGAGCGCTATGCTGTTCTACGGCCCGCTGACTTCAAACATGAGCCACTTCAGGAATGATAATGACAGAAACATTCCTGGAAAAATGGGACCGTCCTCCAAAAATACACTCTGCTCTTTGTGTTGTTTGTTTTTTTTTTTTGTTTTTTTTTAAGTTGTTGTGCACGTGTGAGCATATAACCCGAAGGAGTCACGCCTCGTTGCACGCGGGGCGATCGACGCTCGTTCCGTTTTACCTCGGATGCGATTGGCCGAGAGCGAGGCTGCAATAAAAGGTCAGCTGAGCAATAACAGGGAGAGTTGTTTCCCAACACACACCTGTCTCGTGCCAGACCTGAGAAGTAACACAAAGACACACACACACACACACACACGTGCGCGCCCAGAGAGACATTCCCAATGTGTTCCATTTCACATTCCAGTCCTCTGACAGCATGTCTGCTTTTATATGATCATATTCAGCATTTACAAAAAGAAGAAAAAAAAAAGAATAAATGTCACCTTCAGTTTGAAAGAGTTGTTTGTCTGCTATGCGTCGGCCTTTCAGAAATAAAACTGATAATTTTGCACGTGCTTATTAGTTGTTATTACCTCACTGCCCATCAGACAGACTAATGTGAAGCATAACTCCTGGTAGATTTCATTACTGATTTTGTTTTTAATAATGTAAGCCGTGTGTGTGATGTTTCGTGGTGTCTCACATGAGGCCTCACACATAAATCACACGGAGACTCAGCGGAATATTGGATGCAGTCATCATGAACTACAACTGGATGCATAATTTAACATGAAGGACTCAAACTCAATTGATTCTGATTCTTTTAATAGATGCTCTAGATCCAGTCGGATGGATAAAATACACCATCTGACAAAAAAAAACCCTTCACGGATCTGCTTTGGTTCAGTTTCAAGCTGGTGGATGTGAATGGATGTGCGCTGAATTCAAGCCCGTCGTGCGCGTCACAGATTCGAGCCTGGAGTCTGTTAAGATGCTCTTTTGGCGTCCGGGTGACAAGCGGTTTCGCATTCGCCAGATCTGGAAAAGGGGAGCGACAAAGCGAAGATGGAGACACAGCAGACGAGCGGCTACAGCAGCTGGGGCTGTGATGGAAAAGCCAAGGAATAGTTCAACAAAAGTTCCTGTCACTCAAGATATAAAAAAAAAGAAAAAAAAAACATTCTGTGTTCAGAAAAGAAAAGTATGTGTAGCGTTACCTCATCAGAGCAAAGTGTGGACGGGTTTTCTTTTCCATGTGGACGATTTTATTTGTGAAGATTGTGACAACTGCGTTCACTCTGCCTGGCTGGACAGACCGATGTCCACTTTCTTCTGTTGATGTGACTCATATGTCTGCGTGGACGCCGAACTGCACACATTTCAGTATGTGGGCCGAGACTAGATATATATCCAATATGTGGCCGAGTGAGAGGAGTTAGAACAATTATCACAACTATGCAACTGTTCGTCCATATGCATGTGCTGAGAGCTGTGTGTGTGGGGGATGAATTTCTCAGCGAGCTTGCAGAAGCTGGCGAGACATCGGAAATGAAGCAAAAAAATCAATCAGTACAAGGGAAATATAGTTTTTAGTGCAGAGACATCAACAAGAACGATTTTTCTTCTGCCTGAATCCTGTCAAAGGAGTCAAGTCTCCTGCTCCAACATGCTCTCAGAAATATGACATTCTCTGCTGTTGACAGAAAATGATTCAGGTTGATATGTAGATGTCGTTCAGACCTCCAAGACCAGGGGTTTTGATGGTCCTGTAGAGGTTTCGGTGGTCCTGCACAATTAAGATCACATAAAAATGAAAGAAATGATAAATTAAAGACATTATTATGATCATCCTGTCTTGTATCAGCGGTTCAGGCTGGTGGTGGTGCTGTGATGGTGGGGGGGATATTTTCTTGGCACACGTTACTACCAACTGATTATTGTTTAAACACCGCAGCCTACTTGAGTATTGTTGCCCATCTTCTAATGGTTACTTCCAGCAGGATAATACGCCACGTCACAAAGCTCAAATCATCTCAAGCCAGTCTTTTGAACATGACGATGTCTCCACTGTACTCCAATGGCCCCCACAGTCAGAAACGAGGCAGTTCTGAAGGCAAAAGGGGGTCCAGGCCTGTACTGGTAACGTGGCTGGTGAGTGTAGGACGATCTTCTAATACACATGTGTCAAACACAAGGCCCGCGGGCCAAATGTGGCCCGTCACGTCATTTTATGTGGCCCTCGAGAGCTTGGAGATTATTGGCTTAAATTTTAAACCAATATTTTAAGACTTAAAATAAGCTTACACCACTTTAAAGCGCATATTGACAACAAACTACATCTCCCATAATGCAATTCATCGTTACCCACAAGAATAACGGTTGCTATGAGTAAGACAATTTTTCAGAACTGATGAACTTAAGAAAAACCTTTACAAACTAACCCCAACATGTCCAAGAAAAGTGTCTTTTGTGTTATGAGGCGAGTGTCAGTCGTGAAAGAGTTTAATCTACGTCGGCATTTTGACAGCAAACACGGAGCTAAGTATGCTAAATGTAGCCTGCAAGAAAAACAAAGAACCGCTTCCGCTTCTGAAACCCAGGTAATGGATACTCTTACAACCACCAACCCTGAATTTAATATAATAATGACTTAAATATTTGAAACTTGAATAATACAGAAACCGTTATTTAACAATATAATAAGGTGTAGTTTAATTTATTTTGATTTTCCTTGCATTTTGTTACATTCATGCCATCAATCTGGCCCTTCGAGGGCAACCATGATGCTGATGAGGCCCTCAGTGAAAATGAGTGACACCCCTGGTCTAATATATCATGGAAAGTCAACATTAGGAGCACGCTAAAGGTTTACCTGCTCCTGACAGCTTTGGCTATTTGCTTATTTCATATTTGCACTTCTGAAGCCATGAAAGACAAAGTGCTGATTCTCCACTCAAAACTGGTGTCGAAACACACACAACTGAAAAGTTGTATTTGTTAAGAATCAGTTCTGCTGCCTTAAAAACACAGAGACACAGGCATTAAACAGCCTATTTCAGCTTCTCCCATCTGGTCAGAGAGTCTCTCTTCCAAAATGTAGAACAAAAAGGTACAAGAAGAGCTTTGTTTGGCCTCCATCCATTTTATAAATCAAAGGACTGGCTACTAAAGACCATGAAATGAGCACTTTAAACCCTTTTTCTTTTTCCTCCTCTTTTTTAATGTGTGAAATTAAGCGTGACTAGTATTTATAATTTGATGCCTTTCTTCTTCCATACTGCAAAACTAATTTACTTACAGGTACAACTAAAGGAACATGAACCTGAACCTGAAAAGGTGTACAAAACAGGCCCATTTGATTAAAATATCTATGAATCAGGAGGTCAGATGTGCCGGAGACATCAAGAGAGAAACGCGGACGGTGATTTGTCTTCACTCCACGTCCCACATCTGACCGTGTGAAATCATCTCCGCATGAATCAGACATGATCCTTGACATGTTCCTTTCCTGCTCTTTTCTGCGGTGACATCATGCTCGTCAGTATGCTGACCGCATCCAAGATGCAAAACAGATGACATGTCACACACTGGATCCACGGGAATGTTCTTATCATGGCGGCATGGCATCAAAGTCTCCTCAGGAATGTTGAGCAGCTCTTGACTTTCACCTGCTCGCTGTTGGTCAGAATGACTGGTAGACACACGAGTGGACTCACCGACTATGTTAGGCTCTCGTACCATTTTTGGGTCGTGACTCAGTGTATCTGCGGTTTCATCAAACAGAGTCAAAGCTGAAG